>QRFJ01004393.1:77723-140683 GCA_006176705.1 Cocos nucifera | reverse complement strand
TGAGTCATATAGCAGAAGATAGGATTAACAAATGAAGAAAAATTGGGCTATTGAAGTCCCACTGACTTCTTGAATTCATATTCCAACTTGTGGAATCTTATCTTCAAGGCAAAATGACTAAACTCCCTTTTGTTGGGACACTGGGGAGAGGCCACAGATCTCCTTGCCCTAGTACATTACTGAATGGTGTGCGGCCATTTGATTGTGCCGGCTAGAGGCAATTTTGTTCTACTTCATTACCATTTACCGATGATCTGGTCTGGTATGGTATGTGTATGCTTATGAGACCATAAGTCTGAAGCCTTTTGAAAAAGTATACAAGAATATCAGACATGAAGTTAGAAAAAAATAAATTTGGAAATCCATTAAGGTTCTTTCGAATCAGATCGGAGGAGAGTGAATACCTTAGCCGGAATTCCTAGACTATCTTAAAGAAAAAATGGCATTAGTCTCTCAATGGACTCCACCAGGAAACACCTCAACACACGGGGTTTAGAATGGAGAAATCGGACTCTATTGGATATGGTCGATCCATGATGAGCTTCACAGACCTTCCCTGATTTCCTTGGGGACATTCATTATTAACTTTAATCTATTTACTGAATAGGGTTTCCTCCTTAAAATCGTTCCTACCACACCGTATGAGATATGGCACGGTAAGAAACCAAGTCTTGAGTCATCTCAGAATTTGGGTTGTCCGCTTATGTCAAAAGATAACAAGCGGACAAGTTAGAGTTATAGGTCCTTCGAGCTCGATTCATAGGATATGCTAAAGAGTCATTAGGATACTATTTCTACATTCCAGAAGACCACAATGTGATTGTGAGTCGACATGCCATATTTCTTGAAAAATAGTTTATTCAAGATAGTGGCATTGGAAAGCAGATTAAGCTTGATGAGAAAGTCTCACAAGTAGAAAGAGCTAAGAACCAAGTGGAACCAAATCAGGTTGAGCCAATAAGAACACTACCTCCTCCACCTCGTAGATCGGAAAGAGTTTTCCGTCCCCCTGAAAGATACTTAGGTATTATTTCAGAGGACGTAGAGGAAATGTTCCTCATAGGTAATGGTGCTCATGAAGATGATCCCAAAACCTACAACGAAGCGATATCAGATATCGACTCCGAGAAATGACTTGAGGCAATGAAGTCAGAGATCGACTCGATGCACTCAAACCAAGTCTGGACCTTGGTAGATTCACCAGAAGGTATAGTACCTATTAGATGTAAATGGATCTTCAAGAGAAAGATTGGTGCAGATGGGAATGTGGAGACATTCAAGGCTAGATTGGTGGCAAAAGGTTATAGTCAACGGAAGGCATTGACTATCAGGATACCTTTTTCCCAGTAGCTATGCTAAAATCCATCCGCACATTGCTTGCCGTTGCAGCCTATTTCGATTATGAAATATGGCAAATGGACATGAAAACGGCATTCCTAAATGGATATCTTGAGGAAGATATCTATATGGAACAGCCGCTAGTTTTCACATCCAGTGATACTGATCACAAGGTTTGCAAGCTGCAAAGGTCCATATATGGACTTAAGCAAGCATCTCGGAGCTGGAACACTCGTTTCAATGATGTGATCAAAATGTTTGGTTTCATCAAAAATGAAGAGGAACCATGTGTTTTCAAAAGGGTCAGTGGGAGCGTTGTTGTCTTCCTCGTATTGTACGTGGATGACATCCTCCTTATTGGGAATGATATTCCCATGTTGACATCAGTCAAGATGTGGTTGTCCAAGGAATTCTCCATGAAAGACCTAGGTGAAGCATCCTTTATTCTAGGAATTAAGGTCTATAGGGATAGACCGAATAGGATGCTAGGACTTTCACAGAAGATGTACATAGAGGAAGTACTAAAGAGGTTTAGTATGGGAAACTCTAAGAGGGGATTAATACCCTTCAGACATGGTATTCATCTTTCCAAGAAGATGTGCCCCAGCACACCTGAGGAAATAGAACGCATGAGCAAGATCCCTTATGCTTCTACAATAGGGAGCCTCATGTATGCCATGCTATGTACACGACCTGATATAGCCCATGCTGTGAGTGTCACAAGCAGATATCAGTCAAATCCAGGTGAAGAACACTGGACTTTTGTGAAAATGTATCCTTAAGTACTTTGAGAAGAACTAAGGATATGATGTTGGTCTTTGGTAACGGAGAAACTCCCTAGTTCAAGGATACACAGACTCAGACTTTATGTCTGATATAGATGATCGAAAGTCGACATCTGGAAGTCTGTTTGTGTGCAATGGTGGAGCTGTCAGCTGGAAGAGTTCCAAGCAAACTGTGATAGCAGATTTCACCATGGAAGCAGAATATATAGCTGCATCAGAGGCTGCAAAGAAAGCATTCTGGTACAAGAAGTTTGCTGCAGAAATTGGAGTAATGCCATCAGATGCCATTCCTCTTTACTACGACAACAATGGCACCATAGCCCTTGCTAAGGAGCCGAGGTCTCACCAGAAGTCCAAGCACATTGAGCGGCGATATCATCTCATCCGCGATTACCTTGAGAAAGGTTACGTTGAGGTCAAGAGAGTCAACTCCGCAGATAATGTGGCAGACCCACTTACAAAGCCGTTGGGCCAGCAGAAGATCGAAGCCCACCTTGAGAAGATGGGACTTAGACTTGTAGCCAATTGGCTTTAGGACAAGTAGGAGATTGTTAGATATATATGCCCTAGAAGCCAGAATTGGCTGACACTTGTAATACACTTCTAGGGGTAAAATTATAATTTTGACTATAATTAATAAAATGGGTTATTTTCTATCACACCTGTGTATTTAGTGTCTGTGATACATCCTTTGAGTTAATGGTAATGATAATTCATATTTTCAAGAGTTGAAAATTTAAGACATGAATAATCATTATTAACTCATAAACAGCTCCCGACCATAGGATCATCACGAGGATGGTGATTGATCCGGAAGGTTGGTGTACGATCGCTTCTCTTTTGTAGATGAGTCTTGAGTCTACGGTGTGGAGACACCAGAGCGAAAGTACAGGTACTCGTTAGAGAACGAGGGCACTGAGCGTGACCACCTCGAGTAGTCATTAGAAAGTCTACCTTCTCGTCAATGACTGACTCGATGCTGCAAGTAGTGTGTCTGGTCTTTGACCTGAGGATGCATCGGCAGTTCACCTTGAGGGTGTTATAGTTTGACTACACCATTACTCAGTCTCCTAGCCATATGGAACCCTGAGGTGTATGTTGGCTATAAGCATGTTCATTGTAGAAATTGGATTGCATCAAGATGGGATCTATCTACCTCGGTGGCAGAGGAGCAGCCCTATGATAATCATGAGAATCAAGTCCTGAAGCCCATGGCCGTGGCAGAGTGAAATAATAGAAAGAGTTTCTATTTAGGTTTTCACATTGGACTCGAATCGAATGATTATATCATATGACAGAGACTAGGGTTTGACGAGTTTACCTTAACCCTAATCTGATCGGGGCTCAAGATAGAAGAACTTAATCACATAGGTAGCTACATCAAGAGGTTCACATTCAGCTCTGATGGGTTGCCACCATATACTGCTAGGTGTCACTGGTGGATTTTGGGAGCAATTAGAATGATTTAGATGATCGATCATTCTAGCTGTTCGAATCAAAAGAGTTCTAATCCATCGAAAGGAGTTTCGATGATGTCTATGATAGAGATCATGACATATCCCATTACCATACAGAACTGAACCTAACTGGGTCACATAAACAAGGGTTTGAATCTGGTGATCATCAATTGAACTGATCTAGTTCAAATTGATCTGAATGAGATTCAATTAGGTTCAAGGAAATCGTGCTAGCACTCGATTGAACCTAACGTTCTTCTTTTACTATCATAAATAAGTTGTCCTGACTGAGCCAAAGGAGTTTGTGCTCAATCAGAGGCCTTCATATGGTCTGACTGGAGGTTGTCCAAGTCAGAATAGGTTGTCTTATTTGTAGACATTACCTGCCATTTTTTGGTCACCTGCCATTTCTTGTTCTTTGACTTTGGTCAAAAGTCTACTTTGATTTGTCAAATGTTGACCTTGACCCTTTGACTTTTGACCACATGTCATGCACACCTATTGAGAGCTGGTAGGGGCCTGTTCCTTGCCAAACCTGGCAAGGAGAAGGCGCATGCCAAGGGTGGCGTGATCCCAAGTAGGAGGCGCCTAGGTGCCTTGTTGGACAAGACTCCACCTCCCTTTTGGATTCCAATCAGAGTTCTACTTAAAGAATCCAGTTTGACTGGTCTTAGGCACCCTCTAAGGAGGAATCCAGGGGCTCTATTCCAACCAATTAGATTTAGATCTGATTTCACAAAGGGTTGTGATTGTTGAGAGGAAGAGGAGTTGGATCACAAGAGTCTATAAAATAAGACCCTGCGCCAACCCTAATGCTAATGCAATTCAATTAAGAAACCCCATGCCCCAAGGCTGCCTCTCCCCTCCTCCTCCATGCGCTAAACTTCTCCTCCTTCTCCTCTCCACGTCCAAAAAGGTTTTGACTTGTCTGGTGCGATTCAGATCAAGGAAAGGCGATCAAAAAGCAAGAAGGCTGCGCTCTGCAAAAGGAACGACTGCAGATCTTCAAAAGAGTTTTGAAGATGCTCCAATCAATCCAGATCTGATTTTTGGAGGCATGATAGAGAAGAAGAGGATCTCTAGATCCAACCCGAGTGGATATCGGTAGAGGCCAGGCGCTTGCGTGGCTAGTCCAGAACCTTCCGCTGCAATCAGGATCATCTACAGGGTAATAGGATTACCCAAATTAAATAAATTAAATTTGATTTAATTTATCTTATTTTATTTTATTTATTAAAATAATAAGAATCAGATCTGAAACATATCAAGATCTGATTGGGATCAAGAGAGAAAATTTTGAAATATATCTCTTGATCTGATCAGATCTGGACGAACCTGGATCGGGAAATCAGGATTTCCCTTCAATATATACATACATACATGCATACATACATACATACATACATACATATATATATATATACATGTATGTATATATGTATATATGTATGTATATATATAGGGGATGATTTGGATAAGGTCGATTGGATTTGGGCTAAAATCTGGTCAGATCAAAACTAGATAATGGGGGTCCTATATTAATGATTCAAGCCATTGGATGTGATCTACTATCTCAAAACTATTTATATATCAAAAATTATATGATTTAAAAATTTCTAGCCTATGCATCAAGTGATGAAAAAATATATCTAATTCAATTTTATTCAAGCTGTCCAATTTTTGACTACTTGATGCATAGGCTAGAAAACTCTAAATCATATAATTTTTTGTATACAAGCTGTTTTAAGATAGTAGATCACATTCAACAATTTTGATAGTTGATGTAGGACTCCTATTATAGAGGTTTAACTTGATTGGATCTGAGTCCAAATTTGATCAATCTGATCCTAGTCTAGCTGCACACACATATATGTATATATAGTCTACCCTTATTATATATATATATATATATATATATATATATATATATATATATATATATATTGGGATAGACTTGGATAAGGTCGATCGAATTTGAGCTCAAATCCGGTTAGATCAAAACTGGACTTTCAATTTTACTTAGGCTATTCAAATTTTGACTACTTGATGCATGGGCTAGGGATCTCCAAATCATATGATTTTTTGTATACAAGTAGTTTTAAGATAGTAGATCATATTCAACAACCTTGATCTTTGATATAGGACTCTTGTTATAGAGGTTTGACCTGACTGGATCCGAGTCCAAATCCAATCAACCTAATTCTAGTCTGGCTACACACACACATATATATACATATATATATATACTCATATATATACATATACATACATACATACATACATACATACATATATATATACATATATACATGTGTGTGTGTGTGTGTGTATATATATATATATATATAATATATATGTATGTATGTATGTATTGGATCTTTGATATAGGACTCCTATTATAGAGGTTTGACCTAACTGAATCTGATTCCAAATCTGATCAACCTGATCCTAGTCTAGCTATATACATACATACATACATACATACATACATATATATATATATATATATATATATATATATAATCACATTCATAATTTGGATCTTTGATGTACTCCTATTATTGAGTTTTGACTTGACCGGATCTGAGTCCAAATCCGATCGACCTGATCCTAGTCTAACTATATGTGTATATATATATATGTGTGTGTGTATGTATGTATGTGTATATATAATTTTATAAGTTACCTAGTCAAATTTTCTAATTTTATTACATGAAACATATCATGTGTTTAAAAATAACATATTTACAAGCACATAAAAAAAAAAAACCATATTCTTATTTCATTTCAAAAACTGAAATAATTACGATAGAAATGATAACATACTTGACCTATTTTATTATACAGAAAGTGGAGAACATAAAATGTATTTAATAAATAAATGGTTGTTTTTTTCTAGATAGTTTCTTCTAACAAATTGTGAATAGAAAGCACCATGAAATGTTAGATTACTTACCTCTACTCACTTCAAATTTCTACTTCAATTAGGTAGGTCAACTATACATATTCAAAATTATTAAAGTACAATCAATCAATTATTAATATCTTAAAATCCTAAGCTCAATAGGAAACCTAAAGAACCAAGCAGGTTGAGATTGGGTATTGTTGGGGATATGACTTCATGCTTGAAATAGGGTGGAGGAAAGACAAGGCAGATGATCTAGTTGGCCCAACAAAGTAACTTTATCTATCAAAGTACCCTCCCTGACTCGGAAGGGCCCTTGTGGTCATGAAGTATCTAGCAACCTAAGGGGGAGGTTATGCTTCGAGTTTTGTAAGCAAGTCTTTCGATGCAATTATTGCAAGTTGTGGTAGCCTTTCTTGGCGGGAAAAGATTGGATCTTTTTCCTCTAGATCATTAAGCACCACTATCACACTACAGTTTTTACCATGTCTTTCATATGATATGTTTGAAATTTATATTTGAAACTTGTTCTTGACGTAGAAATATCATCATATCTAAATATGTAGCTATTAAATGTGTTTGGCAAATAAACATAATGAAAGTTCTTGAAATTGATTTTGTGGAAATTATTTACAAAAATTTTATATTTAAATTAAATCTTGTGTTTACCCTGCATAAACAAAATATTTAAATGAAGGATCAAGTATAAAACACTCAAGCAGTGATGCTTCATTTTTATGTATCAAAAGCAACATGTTGTTTGTTTTGCAAGATAGAAATGTATGAAATAGACCGTCAAATCTTGCTTCAAATTTTATGAATATTGAAAGCCTTATGTTTGTTATAAAGGTGAAAAATCAGCTCCCTTTAGTAGTTGTACTCTAATCTAGATATAGTTTTGGTGTAGCTAGGGTGATTGTCAACAAAATGTGTTAGGAACATCATTTGTTTCAAGCCTAGCAAATAGGGGAAAACATGTTTTTTTCAAACTAGTTCCCTTTAGACCCCAGCCAATGGGGCTAATTACTAGGAAATGCAAATATTTTTCAGACTAGTTCCTTCTAAACCCAGCTAGTGAAGCTAATTATGGGCAAATCATGTATCCAGGAGCTAGTCTCTTATGGGGCTTGTAATGGAGCAACAAGCCTAGTTTTGGTACTAGCATTTTGAAGGGTGAACTATTAAGTAGTTAAATATCTACATGCAGTTCTGAAAACTTCTTTATAAAAATTTGCCAAGTTACCTACTTTTATTTACAATTGATAATGGTATCTATGTTTATTCAAACATTTTTTTGTATATTACATGGTTTATTCAATTAGAGATACCGAGGTAACTTATTGAGTTGTTGGCTCATTATTCTTTTCCTAGCCTTTTTTAAATGCTTAGTCGAGCAAACAAGGCCATGAGATGTGTCACGGAGAGCTCACGGTTTAGCTATCATTAGTTGGCAAGTCTTGCTTGTCTTATGGGGCTAAATGGTATGGTATCTGCAGCCATTTATCGTGTGCATAGCTCATGCCAATGAGTCTGGAAGGGATATTTAATAAGAAACCAGGTAAGCAAAGTTCCTTACACACACTACAACAAAACTAATCTTTTATGATAAAATTATTTATGATGAAAAAAATTTTATTGTAAATAAAAGTATTTACGATGGAAAAATATTTTCATCGTAAATAGTAATTATTTACAACAAAAATTTTTTCGTCGTCAATAATCAATCATTTGCGACAAAAAAATGATTTCCATCACAAATGGTCAATTATTTATGATAAAAAAATCCATCGCAAATAATCGGCCCTAATTTAATCATTTAAAATATAGAAAAAGGTTGATTATTTATGATGGATATTTTTCATCATAAATAATTAACCATTTATGGTGAAAATCATTTTTGCATAAAAAATGATTGATAATTTATGACGAAAATTTTTCGTCATAAATAATCAACTGTAAATAAATTATTTAAAAAATTAAAAATACTATATTATTTGTGATGAAATTTTCATCATAAATAATTCATTATTTATGATGAAAATTATTTTTGCATCGTAAATAAATAGTTAGTTGCAACGTCACAAATAATCGAACCAAAATTTTTTATTTAAAGGATAGAAAAGGTGGATTATTTTAAAAATAAAAAAAGGGCAAAGATGTGCCATGTATAGCTGATGCAATAGGGTTGAGTGGTGCAAGCACATCCACTGTTAGCTAGCTCACGTGCAAATTAATATTTTTTTCTAATTTTTCTAAAAATTAGTATTCTTTTAAATATATTTTTTTTATTTTTTTACTAAATATTATATAATTTTAAAATTTAAAGTCCATCTTCATCATTCATTATTTAAGTAATTATTGTGCAAGTATCGTTACAAAAGATTGCCTTGATCTGGTAGCTCTAGCTTTGTAGATCAATAAAATTTGATTTCGATGGTCATGAACAACCGTATAATGATCTAATATATAAAACTATGGATGCATCTGAAAATTTGCTATGATGATATCTGTGAGTTTTGTAGCACACTATCAAAATTTTACTTCAATTGGACATCATTATCATTATTAATTTAGTATAGAATGATTTGGATCGTTAAATAAAAAATGAATGATCCAAAGGCCAAACGATATCTGATTATAAGATAATTTTTTAGATAAATAATCTTTGCTACTATTTTAATCATCTGTATGGTGGTGATTGTAAAATCTAAACTCCACATACATGAATCATCCATATTAAGTAGATTTTATAAAAGTGTAAGTATAATTGCTTAAGGATTTTAAGAATGTATATTAAGAGATGTATAGTTTTAGATAGTTTATATACACGTAGTTTACTTTTTATGATTACCATCATAGAAATGATCAAACTATTAGCAAAGATTATTTATCTAAAAAAATTATCTTATAATCACACACCATTTGGACTTTTAATCACTCATTTTTCATTTAACGGTCTAAATCATCCTATGCTAAATTGATTATGATAATTATATTTGATTGAAATAAAATTTTGATAGTATAATATAAATATCATAGAAATCATCATTGCAAATTTTTGGATCTATCGATGGTTTCTATCTATCAGATTATCATGCGATCGTTCATAACCGTTGAAATCAAATTTTATTGATTTACATAGTTAGAGCTACCAGATCGAGATGATATTTTGTGACAATACTTATACAATAATTACTTAAATAATAAATGATGAAGATGAGCTTTAAATTTTAAAATTATATAATATTTAGAAAAAAAAATAAAAAAATTTTTTTAAAAAATAACACTAATTTTTTAAAAAATAAAAAGAATATTAATTTGCCCATGGGCTAGTGTAACACCCAGCACATCTTTTGGGCATTTGGACCCGGCCTGAATAAAAAGGGCCCAAATGCCTTATGTGTCACATGAAAGGGAGAGGAAGAAGACTCCAAAAGAGGGGAGTCCAAGGGAGCATGAGAGAGCTCCTATAAGAAGCCTCTTCCCTTACCCTAGGTTTTCATGAGAATTTATCAAGAGTTCGTTGGGATTTTTTGAGAATGTCTGTGGGCTGCCATCGAAGAAATGAGGTCACTGGAGCAAGGTAAAGCCCTTCCCCTTTCTCTTTCCTTCTTCTTCTGGGTTGCCGGCACTGATTGAAGACTGAGAGCCACGGCTTAGTTCAAAATACAAAAGTCCTATTTTTCATGGGTTTTTTCTGCACGCCACTGGCAACAGCCACCATTCAGGCTGTCATCGGGGCCATGGCGTCACTACCCCCAGGGGCCACTAGGGGTGGCCGGCTGAGTCACCTACGGCCGTGGGTGAGCGAGCAGAAGAAGGGAGGTTGAATCCCTTGTTTAAGAATAAGAGAAGAGTAGAGAGAGGTCTCTCTCTCTCCTCTTAATTTTAATTAATTAATTTATTTATTAATTAGTTGGTTAATTATTTAATTAATTAATTCTTTTCTTTAAGTTGGATTATGAAGGATTTTTAAACAAGAGGGGGAATAAATCCATGTTTTAGAAAAAAGAAGAAGAAGAGAAGGTTCTTCTCTCTCTTCTTTGGCTAATCATAAATAAATAATTATTTGATTAGTAAATTTATTTAATTATTTTATTTTGGAAAAAAATGGATTATAAGAAGGTTAAAAGGAAAAATCTTGGAGGTGGGGGTATGAACCACGTGAACCCCGATAAGAGGATATAAATATTTAAATATGATATATTAAATTATTTTAAGATATTAATTTGAATATTTAGAAAAATAATCTTTCGGTCAAGGGATCATGGAGAAAGCTCGTAGCACTTGATTCATCAAATCGGGGTGTAGATTAAGGTTAGAAGATTAATTGAGCATCAATAAAGATAAGAATCCCGATATATAATCATCATTAAATATATTATTTTTATTATTAAATTTTTATCATTGATTTTATACTAATTTATTCAAATTGATGGATTTGTTATGCTTGAGCCACTATTGTTTCTTATGTTGATTATATGTGAGTAACAATGTTGATGGTATGATTATATGGATATGGTATACTTATCTTGATCACACTATAAACTGAAATTAGTATGATGAAAGTAATATATAATAATCAGATGAGAATGATATGATTTGGACTGGCCTCATCATGTGGAATAGCCTCCATAGACTTATGCATGAAAATATGATCTAAGAAAGATCATTGTTGGTGCAGAAATCCGTCTTCGCCGGAGGTCGCCGGAGTCAAGGCCGCTGAGGTCGCCGTCGGGGACCTGCAAAATGAAGTCCCGTCCGAAACCGGTGGGGGGTGGCTCCGGCAGGACCCTCCGACGGTCAAGTCAGTTTTCGGCCAACAGTAATGGAGTGCTCGGAATGAGTTCCGGAGCTTAGAGATGAGGAGGAGAGCTTAGAGAGTCGAGAGTTCAGAGAGCTTAGCCTTGGCATATCTGGAGGATCCTTTTATAGCGGAGCTTAGTTGATGGTGACGGCCATGCCGTCTGGCAGAGAGTCGTTGGGCAGCATGGAGTTCGATACGGAGAGGATGGCGTCATCCGGTGGATCGTGGGAGCCTTACTGGCACGTCGTGGGCCGCATGGAGTCCGGTACGGAGAGGAAGGGCGTCGTCAGGGAGTGGCATTGCCAGAGGTGGTAGCCATGTCGTCTGGTTTCGTTGCCTGCCGCTGATGGCGATGAGTCATCTCTAAGGAGAGTTCGGCAGAAGGGAAGGCTGGGGGAGTTCGGCTGGCTGAAGGGTCGGCCATCTGTAGAGTTCGGCCGAGGGACGATTGCCGAGGAGTTCGACCGCTGAGAGGCCCGAAGAAGCTCGGCTGGGGCCAGTTGGAGGACTTCGGTTGCTAGTTGGTTCGGCCAGGGCTCGCTGAGGAGTTCGGCCGCCTGGAGTCGGTCCGAAGGGGTTCGGCCGCCTGGGCTCGCCTGGAGTCGGTCCGAAGGAGTTCGGCCGTGCGAGTTCGGCCGCGGAGAGTCCGAAGGAGTTCGGACTTGTAGGAGAGTTCGGCCGAAAGAGAAACTCAGGAGGAGCTCGGCCGCAGAGAGGTTCGCAGGAGCTCGGATGGCCGAACGGGCGTCTGGGAGGAGTCCGTCTCCCAAAGAAGTCCTGCCGCTTGGAGTCCAAGGAGCTCGGCCGCCAGGAAGTTCGGCTGGCGGTGGGAGTTCGGCCCGAAGCCTGGACACTGGGGAGTTCGGCCACTAGGCAGTCCGACAGGCTGAAGGAGTTCAACCGCGGGGAGTCTGAAAGAGCTCGGCAGTCCAGAAAGTTCGGTCTCGACACTGGGAGTCTGAAAGAAGCTTGGAATCTGACCAGTTCGGCCTGCTGGAAGAAGCTCGGCCACTGGGAGTTCGGCCGCTTGGCAGTTCGGCCGGCTGAAGGAGTTCGGCTAGACCAGTGCGCTGAAGCTCTTCTGCGGCTACTAGTCGCATTATGCCGAGCATCGGACCGGGCTTCGGTAGGAGTAGGATTTATCCCCAACAGTAGCCCCCCACTCCCGAGTTCAAAAATTGAAGGAAGGGAGTACCACAAACAGGCGACTGCCGAAGCCTTCTTCCAGGCCCCGCATGCTTGTCGTAGCTGAAGCTCGGGGGAGGTCTCATCTCCAGCCAATGTTGACGTTGAAGTTGAAGCTGAGGCTTGGGGGAGACCTCACCTCCAGCGGGACTCATTTCCAGCCAAAGTTGATGAAGCTGATGTTGAAGCTCTCTGGCCGAGGTTGACATGATAGCTTTCTCTAGCCGAGGTCGATGTTGAAGCTCCCCGACCGAGGTCGTCGCGGGCCTCACGTCTATCCGAGGACCTTATCCCTAGCCGAAGCCGATGCGGGCGCTCGGGGGAGATCTCATCTCCTACTGCCGAGGTTAGCCCAGTTTCTCGGGGGAGATCTGATTCATAGCCGAAGTTGCTCGGGGAAGGTCTCATCTCCAGTAGCCGAGGTTGGTCGCATTAGGATGAGGTTCTCCTCCTGTTCCCAACCGAGGCTCGGTCGCTCGGAAGAGATCTTATCTCTAGCTGAGGTTGTTGCTCGTGTTAGGATGAGGTTCTCCTCCTGTTCCCAACCGAGGCTATTCGCGGTCGCTCGGGAGAGATCTTATCTCTTGCGGCCGAGCTGAGGTCGAAGTGCGCGCTCGGGGGAGATCTTATCTCTTATGGCCGAGCTTCCCTCGGGGGAGATCTTATCTCCTGCAGTCCGAAGTGCGCGCTCGGGGGAGATCTTATCTCCTGCGGCCGAGCTTCTCCTCGGGGGAGATCTTATCTCCTGCAGCCGAGGTGCGCGCTCGGGGAGATCTTATCTCCTACGGCGAGCTTCTCTCGGGGGAGATCTTATCTCCTGCAGCCGAGGTGCGCGCTCGGGGAGATCTTATCTCCTACGGTCGAGCTTCCCTCGGGGGAGATCTTATCTCCTACAGCCGAGGTTGAAGTGCGCGCTCGGGGGAGATCTTATCTCCTACGGCCGAGCTTCTCTCGGGGAGATCTTATCTCCTGCAGCCGAGGTCGAAGTGCGCGCTCGGGGGAGATCTTATCTCCTACGGTCGAGCTTCCTTGGGGGAGATCTTATCTCCTGCAGTCGAGGTGCGCGCTCGGGGGAGATCTTATCTCCTACGGTCGAGCTTCCCTCGGGGGAGATCTTATCTCCTGCAGTCGAGGTTGAAGTGTGCGCTCAGAGGAGATCTTATCTCCTACAGCCGAGCTTCTCTCGGGGGAGATCTTTATCTCCTGCAGCCGAGGTGCGCGCTCGGGGGAGATCTTATCTCCTACGGTCGAGCTTCCCTCGGGGGAGATCTTATCTCCTACAGCCAAGGTCGAAGTGCACGCTCGGGGGAGATCTTATCTCCTGCGGTCGAGCTTCTCTCGGGGAGATCTTATTTCCTGCAGCCGAGGTGCGCGCTCGGGGGAGATCTTATCTCCTGCAGCCGAGGTCGAAGTGCGCGCTCGGGGGAGATCTTATCTCCTGCAGCCGAGCTTCTCTCGGGGGAGATCTTATCTCCTGCAGCCGAGGTGCGCGCTCGGGGGAGATCTTATCTCCTACGGCCGAGCTTCCCTCGGGGGAGATCTTATCTCCTGCGGCCGAGGTTGAAGTGCGCGCTCGGGGGAGATCTTATCTCCTACGGTCGAGCTTCTCTCGGGGGAGATCTTATCTTCTGCAGCCGAGGTTGCTTGTTGCTCGCGTTAGGATGAGGTTCTCCTCCTGTTCCTAACGGGCTGTGGGGGCACATGGGGACCGTCGTCCTCGCCTCTCCCCCATCTCGTCCTTTAGGTGAACGGGGCCTTCGACTTTGCTCGCGTTAGGACGAGGTTCTCCTCCTGTTCCTAACGGGCTGTGGGGGCACATGGGGACCGTCGTCCTCGCCTCTCCCCCCATCCCGTCCTTTGTGGATGGGGCCTTCGACTTTGCTCACGCTAGGACGAGGTTCTCCTCCTGTTCCTAACGGGCTGTGGGGGCACATGAGGACCGTCGTCCTCGCCTCTCCCCCCATCCCGTCCTTTGTGGATGGGGCCTTCGACTTTGCTCACGCTAGGACGAGGTTCTCCTCCTGTTCCTAGCCGGCTGTGGGGGCACATGAGGACCGTCGTCCTCGCCTCTCCCCCCATCCCGTCCTTTGTGGATGGGGCCTTCGACTTTGCTCGCGCTAGGACGAGGTTCTCCTCCTGTTTCTAACGGGCTGACTGCTTCTTCCCTGTCATCGCATAGTTTTCGCATCCAGAAATGATTTTATTGAGAGGGGAGAGTTTTACCGAGGAGAAGCTGATCGCAGCGCATTTTCGTTCGAGGGTTGTCGGGGTGTTGTTCCTCGGAGTTCCCTCGGGCAGTAAGTCCCGTCCAGACGACCTCCTCTATCTCATGCCGGCCTTCTTAATTTGGAACATGCTTCTCTTGACTTTGTCGCTGGGGGACGACAATCACCGATGTAGCTAGCTCCTAGCTCCTCCCCGGGGTGGCGTTGATGACGCCGCGAGGCGGCCGACCTTCTTGTCTTTTCTAGTTACGGCAGCGCCTTTAGCCGATCTTCTCCTGCTTCAGACCGGCGTCGGAGGAATTTATCCCATCGTCCCTTTTTGACGAGCTCTTCAATCTCGTCTTGGAGCTGAACGTATTCCTCAGTGTCGTGGCCGTGGTCGCGATGGTAGGGGCTTTACTTGCCTTGATCGCGCACGTTTGGGGAGGCCGTAGTCCTTCAGGTCTTGGCGGCTGGCTCTTAACTTTGCCGAGGATTCGAGTTAGAGGAGCGGGTTGTAGTTGCGGAACCTTCCGAGAGGAGGGCTTCTTCGTATCCTTCTGTCGAGGCTTCCTCGGTGGCGAGCTCGAGGTGAAGTTCGGCCTCTCTTGAGATGGGGTGGTCATGGACGCGGCCGAACTTGCGAAACCTTCCGCGGGAATTCCTTGGTAGCGAGCTCGAAAAGTTTGGGCCTTGTGCTGTGGAGGCCGTAAATGCGGCCGAACTTCGTCCTAGGGCGGTCGTCTCGTGAAATACCGAACTTCATTCCATGGGAGAACTTTATTCCACCCTTGTTTGCGCCGAACTTGATGGTTTGTTTGCGCCGAACTTGATGGTGAGCTTTGAAGAGAAGTTTGGCCTCACTTGCGCCGAACTTCATTCTAATGATGAGCTTCTAAGGAAAGTTCGGCCTTGCTTCCGTCGAACTTCATTCTGATGAGGAGCTGCGGAGTTCGGCCTTACTTATGCCGAACTTTGCTCTGCTTTCCTGCAAAAGCTTCCGCCGGGAGGGCTTCATGGAGCTCGGCTTTCCTCTTGCCGGACTTCATTCTGAATCTTCATTCCGGTTTCCCGCGAGATCTCCCGCGGCGGGACTTCCTGCTTCTTTGTCGGGGCTTCCTCGATAGTGAGCCTCGAGATCGTAGACGTGGCCGAACTTCATGCCGCATCCTTGGACACGGCCGAACTTCATTCCACCTTCCTGCAAAACCTTCTGTGGGGGAACTTCTTCCTTCGCCACCCAAACTTCCTTGACGACGAGCTCGGGGTGGAGGTCGACTTTGCTTTAGCCACCCGACTTCACTCCGCCTCCTATGAACTCCTTGTAGGAGGTTTTGGTGATGACATACTCGAGATGGGGGAGTTCGGCCTGACCTGAGCGATGAGAGCTTCCAAGGAAAGTTCGGCTTCACTTACGCCGAACTTCATTCTGCGGGGCCTTCGTTTGTGGTGAGCTTCTGGCTTCGCTTGCGTGGAGCTTCATACGCTTTCCCACGAAACTTTCCATGGGAGAACTTCATGCTTCTTTGTCTAGACTTCCTTGCTCGCAGGGAGGGGGTCGGCTTTGCTTGCCCGAACTTCATCGCACATCCCGCGAATTCGTTGTAGTGGCATGCTCAAGGGGGAGTCGGTCCGAAGGAGTTCGGCCGTGCGAGTTCGGCCGTGGAGAGTCCGAAGGAGTTCAGACTTGTAGGAGAGTTCGGCCGAAAGGAAAACCCGGGAGGAGCTCGGCCGTAGAGAGGTTCGCAGGAGCTCGGATGGCCGAACGGGCGTCTGGGAGGAGTCCGTCTCCCGAAGAAGTCCTGCCGCTTGGAGTCCAAGGAGCTCGGCCGCCAGGAAGTTCGGCTGGCGGTGGGAGTTCGGCCCGAAGCCTGGACACTGGGGAGTTCGGCCGCTAGGCAGTCCGGCAGGCTGAAGGAGTTCGGCCGCGGGGAGTCTGAAAGAGCTCGGCAGCCCAGGAAGTTCGGTCTCGACACTGGGAGTCCGGAAGAAGCTTGGAATATGACCAGTTCGGCCTGCTGGAAGAAGCTCGACCGCTGGGAGTTCGGCCGCTTGGCAGTTCGGCCGGCTGAAGGAGTTCGGCTAGACCAGTGCGCTGAAGCTCTTCTGCGGCTACTGGTCGCATTATGCCGAGCGTCGGGCCGGGCTTCGGCAGGAGCGGGATTTATCCCCAACAATCATGAAAAACATGATCTGAGAAAGATCATGAGAAATATGATCCGAGAAAGATCATAATAATTTGATCCAAGAAAGATCATAGAAAAGTTGATCCAAATAAAAGATCATTGTGTGATCTTGATTAGTTCAAAGTTGGAAAGTAAAAGAATAACCAACTAGAATTATAGAAAGAGAAAATAGATGTTAAGACTAAAGAAATTATTGTTGAATAAGAGATTTTACTTGATGGCTTGTAATGATCTATTTCTTGACTATGTGGTTGATTCATGTTTGTGCTAGTACTTTATACTTATTATTATTTTTAAATTATAATATTATATTATTATGTTGTATAGAGATTCTTACTGGGTTGTAAAGCTCACAATCTTTCTTTCCTTTACAGAGTTGCAGGACATATAGTTTTGGATGGGTCTAATCTGGGTTCGAGCAATGGAGTGATTTTATAGGCCTAGCATATTCTTTAGGACCTCACCCTAAGGAGTGTGCGGCTACCACGTATCTGACTCAGGTGCTAGATTCAGGGTGTGATAGAGTGGTATTAGAGCTTAGGTTTAAGATCATTAATGACTATGAGTTAAGGGATATTTGAGCATATGATCACTAAGGATGTGACAGAGGTAATTCATAGGATTTAGATTTCAATGGAGAATTTATATCTCAAATTATAATTTGAGAGGTTTATAAATCTATGATCTCATTAGTTTTAAAGTTAATTAGTAAACTTGAGATATTCGGTGGATTAAATTAGAGTGCATAGCAAAAGCATGATGACTTAAAAGGAAGCATTATGCTAAAGGATTTGAATTTTTTTTCTCAATCAAGAAGATTATTTTGAAGCTTGAGGATAAGAAATTTGTACCCTCAAGTTTTCAACTTTATGGTATGCTAATTTCGAGGATAAAATTATTTTAAGGAAGGAAGAATGTAACACCTAGCCCATCCTTTGGGCTTTTGGACCCGGCCTGAATAAAAAGGGCCCAAATGCATTGTGTGTCACACAAAAGGGAGAGAAAGAAGACTCCTATTTGGAGTTTTCTTCTCCTCCAACTTCAACGGAATTGAGGGTAAAGGGGAGTCCGAGGGAGTGTGGGAGAGCTCCCTATAAGAAGCCCCTTCCCTTCTCCTAGGTTTTCACAACAAGAGTTTGTCAGGATTTTTCAAGAACTTTTTTCATGGGCTACCATTGAAGAAACTAGGTCACCAGAGCAAGGTACAACCCTTCCCCTTTCTCTTTCCTTCTTCTTCTGGGTCGTTGATGCTAATTGAAGACTGAGAGCCACAAGTTTAGTTCCAAATAGGAAAGCCCTATTTTTCATGGGTTTTTCCTACACGTCGGTGGCAACAACCATAGTTGGGGCTGTTGTTGAGGGCATGGCCTCGCCACTGCCGGAGGCCACCATGGGTGGCTGGCCCGGTCACTTGCAGCCACGGATGTGTGAGCGGGAGAAGGGGGTTGAATCCCCTATTTAAGAATGAGAGAAGAGAAGAGAGAGGTCTCTCTCTCTGCTCTTAATTTTAATTAATTAATTGGTTAATTATTTAATTAATTAATTCTTTTTCTTTAAGATAGATTATGAGGGATATTTAAATAAGAGGAGGAATAAATCCTTGTTTTAGGAAAAAGAAGAAGACGAGAAGAAGAGAAGGTTCTTCTCTCTCTTCTTTGGCTTATCATAAATAAATAATTATTTAATTAGTAAATTTATTTAATTATTTTATTTTAGAAAAAAAAGATTATAAGAAGTTTAAAAGAAAATATCTTGTAGGTGGGAGTATGAACCACATGAACCCTGATAAGAGGATCTAAATATTTAAATTTGACTTATTAAATTATTTTAAGATATTAATTTGAATATCTAGGAAAACAATCTTTTAGTCAAAGGATCATTGAGCAGGCCCCATAGTACTTGATTCATCAAATTGGGGTATAGATTGAGGTTAGAAGATTAATTGAGCATCAATAAAGGTAAGAATCCTGGTACATAATCACCATTAAATATATGATTTTTATTATTGATTTTATACTAATTTATTCAAATTGATGGATTTGTTATGCTTGAGCCACTATTATTTCTTATGTTGATTATATGTGAGTAACAATGTTGATGTATGATTATATGGGTATGATATATTTATCTTAATCACACTATAAACTAAAATTGGTATGATAAAAGCAACATATAATAATCAGATGAGAATGATATGATTTGGACTAGCCTCATCATGTGGAATAGCCTTCATGGGCTTATGCATGAAAATATGATCCAAGAAAGATCACGAGAAACATGATCCAAGCAAGATCATGAGAAATACGATCCAAGAAATATCATAGAAAAATTGATCTGAATAAAAGATCGTCGCATGATCTTGATTAGTCCAAAGCTGAAAAGTTAAAGAATAACAAACTGGAATTATGGAAAGAGAAAATAAATGTTAAGACCAAAGGAATTATTGTTGAATAAACGACTTTACTTGATGGCTTGTAATGATCTATTTCATGACCATATGCTTGATTCATGTTTATGCTAATGCTTTATGCTTATTATTATTTTTAAATTATAATATTATATTGGTGTGTTGTATGGAGATTTTTACTGGGTTGTAAAGCTCACAACCCTTTTTTTCTTTATAGAGTTGCAGGACATATAGTTTTGGATGGGTCTGATCTAGGTTCGAGCAATGGAGTCATTTTATAGACCTGACATATTCTTTAGGCCCTCACCCTAAGGAGTGTGCGGCCATCACGTGCTAGACTCAGGTGTTGGGTTCGAGGCATGACAGAGTGGGATCAAAGCTTAGGTTTAAGATCATCAAGGACTATGAGTTAAGGGATATTTGAGCATATAATCACTAAGGATGTGACAGAGGTAATTCATAGGATTTGGATTTCACTAGAGAATTTATATCTCGAATTAGAATTTGAGAGGTTTATAAATTTATGATCTCATTAGTTTTGAAGTTAATTAGTAAATCTGAGATATTCGATAGATTAAATTAGAGTGCACAGCAAAAGCATGATAACTTAAATGAAAGCATTATGCTAAAGGATTTGAATTTTTTTCTCAATCAAGAAGATTATTTTGAAGCTTAAGAATAAAAAATTTGTACCCTCAAGTTTTTAACTTTGCAGTTGTTGGGGATAAACCCCGCTCTCACCGAAGTCCATTCTGATGCTCAGGCTAGTGCAACCGATAGTCACGGAAGGGCTTCAGCGGACGGGCCTTAGCCGAACTCCTTCAGCCGACCAAACTCTTTAGAGGCCAAGCTCATTTGGTCGAACTCTCAGTAGCCAAACTCTAGTCAGACTTCTCCTAAACGTCCTCTCGATCAGACTTCTTCAAGTGTCGGACTCCTCCCAGACACCTCCTCTGATCGAATTCCTAGATCCCTCCTTCAAACGGACGCCTACGAGAGCCAAACTCCTTCCAGGCTTCTTCAGCTATTGTTCCTCCCGGGCGACCCTCTCTAGCCATATTCCCTTTGGGAGTTCGAACTTCTCCAAAATTGGTACACATCAAAGCTCTTCAATCCTCCATTTGACTCTGAGTGGCTTAGTATCAAATGGCTACAGCCATCACCATCAGTCTGCTACAGGTGACAGCGATCCACTATCAGGCGGCAATGGCTATCACCATCAATCTATTGTAGGTGGTGCTGTAGATGGTGCCTTCCTTCAGGATTGATTCTGCTGGACCTCGAGTGACCTGCTACCTGACAGCTGCAATTATCTCCATCAAGCTCCATCTATAAAAAGGACCCTCCAGATATGCTAACTCTAAGCTCTAAGCTCTCCTCTCCTTCTCTAAGCTCTGTGGAACTCATTCTCGAGCACTCCATTCCTGTTGGCTAGAGCTGACTTGATCGTCGGAGGATCCTGTCGGAGCCACCCTCCAACCGACTTCGGACGGGACTCTATTTTGCAGGTCCCCGATGGTGACCTCGTCCACCTTCGCTCCAGCTGGATCCGATGATGACCAATTTCTGTACCAACAGATTGACGCTAGAAGGAGGACCCTCTGCCTTCGAGGTTTCCTTATTTTTAAAGAAGTGCTTAGCAATGATCTCTCTCTCTCCGCTACAGAGATCTCCCTTCTTCCCCTCTAGAACTTTTTTCCAAGGGAAAATGCCTCCCAAGAGAGCTTTGACCCGACGGTCGGTTGCCTCCATAGCCCGATCCCATTCAGATCTATCTACGCCCGTTCCAGCCCCGGCAACCCAGGTCCCGCCTATAGCTGTGGTGGACGCAGAGCAGTTTGACCTGCTCGTTCAGTAGGTTCACAGCCTTACGAAGGCGATGCAGGCGATGTAGTCCATGCTTCGACAGGCCCCGGCATCGGCTCAATCGATGCAGGATTCTTCAGAACTCTATGGTCTGGTCCAGGAGCAGCCAGCTCGGGCTGCCCGAACTCCGATCACTAGAAGGAAAAAGCAGAGGATGGAGGCCCCCTGCTCGAACCACGACTCGACCTAGGGGGAAGCTTCGCACCCATTCTACCAGAAAACCTTGGAGATCAAAGATCATGAAGACCTCCTGGATCAAAGGCTCTTAGAAATGAGCCGACGAATCGAAGAACTTCGTCACACTCCCTCCTCATGTGGTAATGACATTTGTACTGATCCTTCTTTTTCATAAAAAATTATGCAGAAACCGATCCCGCCGAACTTCAAACTCCCACAGTTTGAGAATTACGATGGGACCACTGATCCGATCGACCACCTAAAAGCCTTTCGAACAATGATATTGCTCCATGGCATCCCAGACGCTATCTTTTGTCGGGCTTTCTCCTCTATCCTTAAGGGAGCTACCAGAAATTGGTACTCGGTGCTTAAGCCGAGTACCATCTTATCATTCGACTAGATGAGTCAATAGTTTGCAGCCCACTTCGTTAGTAGTCGGCATCCGCATCGAGGTTTGGATTCCTTGATGGCTATTAGATAGAAGGAGGGCGAACCCATCTGGACTTATATCACCCAGTTTAATGCTGCCGCATTAGAGGTTCGGAACCTGGACCAATCAGTCGCCATGGCCACCCTCAAGGGTGGCCTTCAGAAGAATGACTTGCTATTCTTCCTGGAGAAGTAATATCCTAGGGACTTTGCCGATCTGCTGGCTCGAGCCGAAGGTTATGCTCGGGCTGAAGAGGCCTTCAGGGCCAAGGATGATGAAGGAAAGCTGAGTGAAGCTTGGCTGTGTTTCCGGACTCCTTCTGGGCGTAGGCGAGCCCAAACTCCCCTTCGAGCCCGAGCACATGGAAGCCCCGATGAAAGGGCACGTCGAGGTTCTCCCCAGCTCCGAGGTTCTTCCCAATAAAGATTCCATAATTAAGCCCCCCTTAACGCCCTGAAAGCCCAAGTGCTGATGGAGATCAAAGAATGACTTTCGAGATCGGAGAGAATACATTTCCATCCCAGTAAGTGCAATTCCAATAAGTTCTATCTTTATCATCGTGACCACGGTCATGACACTAAGGAGTGCATCCAACTCCAGGACGAGATTGAAGAGCTCGTCAGATGAGGTAGACTTGGTCAATTCCTATGGAGATGACTTGAAGAGTGGGAAGATCGACTGAGGGCATTACCACCAAGTGGGGAGGACTAACAAGAAGATCGATGGCCTCTTGGCGTCATCAATACCATCTCGGAGGGACTTCGGTAGGGAGATCGATCAAGAGATTGAGGATTGAAGAACCCGTGACTTTTACTGAGGTGGATGCTCAGGGTCCAGTTTTCGCACAATGACGCGGTTGTAATCTTTATGAATGTTGTCGACTATGATGTACGCCGCATTTTGGTGGATAATGGAAGTTCGGCCGACATATTGTTTTATGATGCCTACTCAAAAATATCCTTACTCGATGACCGCCTGAGGCATATGAACTCCCCGCTGATAGGATTCACTGGCAATGCCATGCCAATTGTGGACTTAATAACTTTGGTCGTGATTAAAGAGCGACATCCGAAACTAGCTAAGGTGCAGGTCAATTTTTTGATCGTCAGGATCCCGCCCATTAGGAATAGGAGGAGAACCTCATCCTAATGCAAGCAAAGCTGAAGGCCTCATTCATCTATGATGGGATGGAGGGATAGGCCCTGACAATGGCCGTTATGTGCCCCCACAGCCCGTTAGAAATAGAAGAAGAACCTCATCCTAACGTGAGCAAAATCAAAGGCCTCATTCATCTAGAATGGGATGGGGGGAGAGGCTCTGACAATGGCCCTATATGCCCCCACAGTCCATTAGGAATAGGAGGAGAACCTCATCCTAACGCGAGCAAAGTCTAAAACCAAACTTCAAAGTCTGTAGGAGATAAGATCTCCTCCGAGGCAATCTCGGTTGTAGGAGATAAGATCTCCTCCGAGGCAACCTCGTCTGCAGAAGATAAGATCTCTCCTGAGCGCCTACATTAATCTTGACTGTAGGAGATAAGATCTCCTCCGAGGCAACCTCCGCTATAGGAAATAAGATCTTCTCCGAGCGTCTGCATCAACCTCAGCTGCAGGAGATAAGATCTCTCCCATGATAACCTCGGCTAGAGATAAAATCTCTCCCAAGCATCCGAGACAACCTCAGCTAGAGATATGATCTCTCCCGAGCTCCTGCGACAACCTTGGCCAGAGATCAGATCTCTTCCGAGTGACTGAGACAATCTCGACCGTAGGAGATAAGATCTCCTTCGAGGCAACCTCGGCCGTAGGAGATAAGATCTCCTCCGAGGGCCTGGGCCAACTTTGGCTGCAGGAGATAAGATCTCCCCCAAGGCAAACTCGCCTATAGAAGATAAGATCTCCCACGCGACAACCTCGGCTAGAGATAAAATCTCTTCCGAGCGCCCGAGACAACCTCGGCCAAAGATAAGATCTCTTCCAAGCTCCCACAATAACCTCGATCAGAGATCAGATCTCTTCCGAGCGATCGAGATAACCTCGATCGTAGGAGATAAGATCTCCCCCAAGGCAACATCGGCGTAGGAGATAAGATCTTTCATGAGGGCCTGGGCCAACTTTGGTTGCAGGAGATAAGATCTCCTCCGAGGCAAACTCGGCTGTAGGAGATAAGATCTCCCCCAAGGCAAACTCAGCTATAGGAGATAAGATCTCTCTCGAGCGCTCGCATCAACCTCGACCGTGAGAGATGAGATCTCCCTTGAGGGTCTAAGCCAACCTCGGCTGTAGGAGATAATATTGCCTCCGAGGAGCTCAACCTCTGATCTCGACCACTGGAGATGAGATCAACTTCAACCTCAACTGAAGAAGAGATCTTCTCGAGTTTCAACTTCAATAAATGCAGAGCCCAAAAAAGAACTTCGATAGTCGCCTGTTTCAATACTCCGTTCCTTCAAATTTCAAACTCGAGAGTGGGGAGACTATTATTGGGGATAAATCCTACTCCCACCGAAGTCCAGTCTGATGCTCAGGCTGGTGCAACCGGTAGTCACGAAAGGACTTCAGTGGATGGGCCTTAGCCGAACTCCTTTAGCTAGCCGAGCTCTTTAGAGGCCGAGCTCATTCGACCGAACTCCTTAGCTACCAAACTCCAATCGGACTCCTCCCAAACGTCCCCTCGATCGGACTTCTTCAAGAGTCAAACTCCTCCCAGATACCTTCGATCGAATTCTTGGATCCCTCCTTCAGACGGACGCCTACAGGAGTCAAACTTCTTCCAAACTCCTTTAGCTATTGTTCCTCTCGGGTGACCCTCTCCAGCCATATTTTCTTCGAAAGTCCGAACTCCTCCAAAATGAGTACACATCAAAGCTCTTCAACCCTCCATTCGGTCTCGAGTGGCTCAGTATCAGATGGCTGCAACTGTCACCATCAGTCTGCTGCGAGCGACAGCGACCCGCTACCAGGTGGTGATGGCTATCACCATCAACCCATTGCAGGCAACACTGTAGATGGTGAAGAAAAATCCTGATTTCCCGGACCAGGTTCGTTCAGATCTGATCAGATCAAGAGATATATTTCAAAAATTTTTCTCTTGATCCCAATCAGATCTTGATGTGTTTCAGATCTGATTCTTATTATTTTAATAAATAAAATAAAATAAGAATAAATTAAATCAAATTTAATTTACCTAAATTTGGGTAATCCTATTACCCTGTTGATGATCTTGTTTGCAGCGGAAGGTTCTGGATCTAGCCACGCAAGCGTCTGGCCTCTACCGATATCCACTCAGGCTAGATCTGAAGATCCTCTTCTTCTCTATCGCACCTCCAAAAATCAGATCTGGATCTGATCTAGAGGATCTTCAAAACTCCTTTTGAAGATCAGCAGTCGTCCTTTTGCAGCAGCGCAGCCTTCTTGCTTTTGATCGCCTTTCTTTGATCTGGAATCGCACCAACCAAGGTCCAAAACTCTTTTGGACGTGGAGAGCAAGAAGGGAGAAGAGAGCTATGGCATGGAGGAAGGAGGGGAGAGGCAGCCTTGGGGCGTGGGTTTTCAATTCTTAATTGAATCTATTACTGAGTTGGGCGCAGGGTCTTATTTATAGACCTAGGCTTGTGATCCAACTCCTCTTCCTCTCCAACCAATCACAACCCTTTGTGAAATCAGATCTAAATCTGATTGGTTGGAAATAGAGACCCCTGGATTCCTCCTTAGAGGGCGCCTAAGACCAGTCAAAGTTGGATTCTTAGTAGAACTGAACTCTAATTGGAATCCAAAAAGGGAGATGGAGTCCTTGTCCAACAAGGACTCCTAGGCGCCTCCAACTTGGGCTCACGCCACCCTAGGGTGGCGTGCGCCCTTCTCCTTGCCAGGTTCTGGCAGGGGGACAGGCCCCCACCAGCTCTCCAATAGGTGCATGACATGTGGTCAAAAGTCAAAGTGTCAATGGTCAACGTTTGACCAGTCAAAGGTAGACTTTTGACCAAAGTCAAAGAACAAGAAATGGCAGGTGACCAAAAATGGCAGGTAATGTCTTACAAATAAGACAACCTTTTCTGACTTGGACAACCTCCAGTCAGACCATATGAAGGCCTCTGATTGAGCACAAACTCCTTTGGCTCAGTCAGGACAACTTATTTATGATAGTAAAAGAAGAACGTTAGGTTCAATCGAGTGCTAGCACGATTTCCTTGAACCTAATTGAATCTCATTCAGATCAATTGAACTAGATCAGTTCAATTGATGATCACCAGATTCAAACCCTTGTTTGTGTGACCCAGTTAGGTTCAGTTCTGTATGGTAATGGGATATGTCATGATCTCTATCATCGACATCATCGAAACTCCTTTCGATGGATCAGAACTCTTCTGATTCGAACAGCTAGAATGATCGATCATCTAAATCATTCTAATTGCTCCCAAAATCCACCAGTGACACCTAGCAGTATATGGTGGCAACCCATCAGAGCTGAATGCGAACCTCTTGGTGCAGCTACCTGTGTGATTAAGTTCTTCTATCTTGAGCCCCGATCAGATTAGGGTTAAGGTGAACTCGTCAAACCCTAGTCTCTGTCATATGATGTAATCATTCGATTCGAGTCCAATGTGAAAATCTAAATAGAAACTCTTTCTATTATTTCACTCTGCCATGGCCATGGGCTTCTGGACTTGATTCTCATGATCATCATAGGGCTGCTCCTCTACCACCGAGGTAGATAGATTCCATCTTGATGCAATCCAGTTCCTACAATGAACATGCTATAGCCAACATACACCTCAGGGTTCCATATGGCTAGGAGACCGAGTAATGGTGTAGTCAAACTATAACACCCTCAAGGTGAACTGCCGATGCATCTCAGGTCAAAGAACCAGACACACTACTGCAGCATCGAGTCAGTCATTGACGAGAAGGTAGACTTCCCTAATGACTACTCGAGGTGGTCACGCTCAGTGCCCTCGTTCTCTAACGAGTACCTGTACTCTCGCTCCGGTGTCTCCACACCGTAGACTCAAGACTCATCTACTAAAGAGAAGCGATTGTACACCAACCTTCCGGATCAATCACCATCCTCGTGATGATCCTATGGTCGGGAGCATTTTATGAGTTAATAATGATTATTCATGTCTTAAATTTTCAACTCTTGAAAATATGAATTATCATTACCATTAACTCAAAGGATGTATCACAGACACTAAATACACATATGTGATAGAAAATAACCCATTTTATTGATTATAGTCAAAATTATAATTTTGCCCCTAGAAGTGTATTACAAGTGTCAGCCAATTCTGGCTTCTAGGGCACATATATCTAACAATCTTCTCCCACTTGTCCTAAAGCCAATTGGCTACAAGTCTAAGTCCCATCTTCTCAAGGTTCTCAAGGGGGCTTCGATCTTCTGCTGGCCCAACGGCTTTGTAAGTGGGTCTGCCACATTATCTGCGGAGTTGACTCTCTTGACCTCGAACGTAACCTTTCTCAAGGTAATCGCGGATGAGGTGGTATCGCCGCTCAATGTGCTTGGATTTCTGGTGAGACCTCGGCTCCTTAGCAAGGGCTATGGCGCCATTGTTGTCGCAGTATAGAGGAATGGCATCTGATGGCATTACTCCAATTTCTGCAGCAAACTTCTTGTACCAGAATGCTTCCTTTGCAGCCTCTGATGCAGCGATATATTCTGCTTCCATGGTGGAATCTGCTATCACAGTTTGCTTGGAAACTCTTCCAGCTGACAGCTCCACCATTGCACACAAACAGACTTCCAGATGTCGACTTTCGATCATCTATATCGGACATGAAAATCCGAGTCTGTGTATCCCTGGACTTGGAGTTCTCCATTACCAAAGACCAACATCATATCCTTAGTTCTTCTCAAAGTACTTAAGGATACATTTCACAGAAGTCCAGTGTTCTTCACCTGGATTTGACTGATATCTGCTTGTGACACTCACAGCATGGGCTATATCAGGTCGTGTACATAGCATGGCATACATGAGGCTCCCTATTGCAGAAGCATAAGGGATCTTGCTCATGCGTTCTATTTCCTCAGGTGTGCTAGGGCACATCTTCTTGGAAAGATGAATACCATGTCTGAAGGGTATTAATCCCCTCTTAGAGTTTTCCATACTAAACCTCTTTAGTACTTTCCTCTATGTACATCTTCTGTGAAAGTCCTAGCATCCTATTCGGTCTATCCCTATAGACCTTAATTCCTAGAATAAAGGATGCTTCACCTAGGTCTTTCATGGAGAATTCCTTGGACAACCACATCTTGACTGATGTCAACATGGGAATATCATTCCCAATAAGGAGGATGTCATCCACGTACAATACGAGGAAGACAACAGCGCTCCCACTGACCCTTTTGAAAACACATGGTTCCTCTTCATTTTTGATGAAACCAAACTTTTTGATCACATCATTGAAACGAGTGTTCCAGCTCCGAGATGCTTGCTTAAGTCCATATATGGACCTTTGCAGCTTGCAAACCTTGTGATCAGTATCACTGGATGTGAAACCTAGCGGCTGTTCCATATAGATATCTTCCTCAAGATATCCATTTAGGAATGCCGTTTTCACGTCCATTTGCCATATTTCATAATCGAAATAGGCTGCAACAGCAAGCAATGTGCGGATGGATTTTAGCATAGCTACTGGGAAAAGGTATCCTGATAGTCAATGCCTTCGCGTTGACTATAACCTTTTGCCACTAGTCTAGCCTTGAATGTCTCCACATTCCCATCTGCACCAATCTTTCTCTTGAAGATCCATTTACACCCAATAGGTACTATACCTTCTGGTGGATCTACCAAGGTCCAGACTTGGTTTGAGTGCATCGAGTCAATTTCTGACTGCATTGCCTCTAAGCCATTTCTCGGAGTCGATATCTGATATCGCCTCGTTGTAGGTTTTGGGATCATCACCATGAGCACCATTACCTACGAGGAACATTTCCTCTACATCCTCTGAAATAATACCTAAGTATCTTTCAGGGGGACGGGAAAACTCTTTCCGATCTACGAGGTGGAGGAGGTAGTGTTCTTATTGGCTCAACCTGATTTGGTTCCACTTGGTCCTTAGCTCGTTCTGTACTTGTGAGACTTTCTCATCAAGCTTGAATCTGCTTTCCAATGCCGCTATCTTGAATAAACTATTTTTCAAGAAAGATGGCATGTCGACTCACAATCACATTGTGGTCTTCTGGAATGTAGAAATAGTATCCTAATGACTCTTTAGGATATCCTATGAATCGAGCTCTGAAAGGACCTAAACTCTAACTTGTCCGCTTGTTGTCTTTTGACATGAGCCGGACAACCCCAAATTCTGAGATGACTCAGACTTGGTTTCTTACCGTGCCATATCTCATACGGTGTGGTAGGAACGGTTTTAGAGGGAACCCTATTCAGTAGATAAATTGAAGTTAACAATGAGTGTCCCCAAAGGAAAATCAGGGAGGTCTGTGAAGCTCATCATGGATCGAACCATATCCAATAGAGTCCGATTTCTCCGTTCTGAAACCCCGTTGAGTTGAGGTGTTCCTGGTGGAGTCCATTGAGAGACTATGCCATTTTTCCTTGAAGATAGTCTAGGAATTCTCCGGCTAAGGTATTCACCTCCTCGATCTGATCGAAGAACCTTAATGGGTTTTCCAGTTTGTTTTTCTACTTCATGTCTGAATTCTTTGAACTTTTCAAAAGGCTTCAGACTTATGTCTCATAAGATACACATACCCATACCTAGATAGATCATCGGTAAAGGTAATGAAGTAGACAAAATTGCCTCTAGCCGGCACATCAAATGGGCCGCACACATCAGTATGTACTAGGGCAAGGAGATCTGTGGCCCTCTCCCCATGTCCAACAAAAGGGAGTTTAGTCATTTTGCCTTGAAGACAAGATTCACAAGTTGGATATGACTCAGAAAGTCAATGGACTCAATAGCCCATTTTTCTCCAATTTGTTGATCCTATCTTCTGCTATATGACCTAATCTCAGGTGCCATAGATATCTATCGTTTGGACTATCCCTAGGTCGTTTGGCATTCACGTTTTGCTCGATAGTTAGAATAGGTACATCAATATGTAGCTGATAAAGACCATTAATAAGGAAACCATTTGCAATTTTATTTCTTTCATAAAGAATGTTACAATGGTCCTTAAAGAAGGTGATCACATAACCTTCTTGTGCTAAGCATGAAACAGAAATCAAATTCCTGCTAGCTGCAGGCACATAATAACAGTCTTTCAAAACTAAGTCTAAACCAGATGGTAATCGAAGAGGGTATGTTCCCACGGCTACTGCAGCAACTCTTGCTCCATTATCCGATGCGTAGGATCATGTCTCCATCCCTCAGCCTCCTGCTATCCTCAAGACCCTGCATGGAAGTGCACAGATGAGCACTAGAACCAGAGTCAAGCACCCAACTGGATGCAGAAGAAACCGTAAGGTTAGACTCAATAACGAGCATACCTCCAGAAGGACCTTCCTTCTTGTTCTTCAGGGTGGCCAGGTAAGTAGGGCAGTTCCGCTTCCAATGGCCGTCGCTGTTGCAATGGAAACACTTTCCTTTGACATCGACCTTTTTCTTCGGCTTCTGCCTTCTTCTTCTTTGATCCTTCCACCTTTTGCTTTTTCACAGACTTCTTTTTCTTTCCATAAGACTTTCTTTTGGAAGAAGTCCGTTCCATAGCAAGAACTGAGCCTTTAGAACCTTTCATAGAAAGCTCAGCGGTAACCAGCATATTCATTAACTCGGCCAAGGAATTTTGAAGTTTATGCATGTGGTAATTCATGATGAATTGCCCATATGCATCAGTCAAGGATTGCAGAATAATATCATTCTGCAGGTCCAAGTCTAACTTCACACCGAGCTTCTCAAGCTCTTCCATGTCCTTGATCATTGTCAGACAGTGATCTTGGACTGACTGCCCATCACGCATCTTAGCCTTAAAAAGTCATTTTGTGACTTGATATTTGGCTGCGCGACTCTGTTCACCAAACATCTCCTGCAGGTGAGCCAACATTTGGCGAGCAGTCCCGATATCTTCATGTTGGCGCTGGAGCTCATCAGACATCGAGCCCAACATGTAATATCTGGCCTTATTATCTTCGTCAATCCATTTTTTCCAGAGACGCTCTCTGTTCAATAGATGGACGGGCTGGTAAGGTGGGAGGGTCCTGGTCCAAAACATGTGTTAACTTCTCGGAACCCAAAATAATTTTGTAGTTCCTGAGCCAATCTTTATAATTGGGTCCAGTCAGTCTATGTGTGTCCAGGATACGTGCCAATGGGTTGGACGCAGACATTTTCCTGTAGAGAGTCAAAGATTCTAGTTAGATACTGTAATTTTGACTTGACCAATTTATTTAGGGATTTTATTTTTAAACAAATTAGCTCCCACTATTTTCTCGGATCCCTACACTCCCTCTGTAGAGATGCGAAAATCTCCACGATTAATGATTTCTAGTGGGTGGTGCGGTCTCACCAACTGACTCATCACCTCACCTAACAGTTATTGGTGATGGGTTAGCCAATGAGTGAACAACTCTTGTTCAATGATTCTCTAATCATGGTGCACCCAAACTTGGTCTCTAATTCATGAATCTCACCGTATCCGGAATATTGATCCACTCCTTAGTTAAGTCAGACCCACCATTTGCATAGACTGGATTCCTAATTGAGTCTCTCACCGTATCCAAAATATTGAGCCCAACTCATCCTCCAGCCCATAGCATCCAATGCCTAATAGACATGGTTGCATCTTCCCGGTGCAACTGAGCCACTGTATCCAGCCGAGAACAATCAACCCCGGGAAGGGCCCGCACATCTACAATGGTGGAAGACCTCAGACTTAATCTTTTCTTAGGGAGAATTGATTCAGGTCTCATTAAACTAGACTTGGCTTAGTCATAACAATTATGACTAACCTAGTGGCATGGGTTAGCTCGGATTATTGACCACCTCAGATCAGAACTGTGTCAACAGATATGGCCAGGTAAGTGAGACCGGTGGAAGGAATATGCCATTAACTCGTACAAGAACGCATTCAGGTCGAGTAGCTTCCAATTAAAAACCAGTCGGTCGTATGTGCCAAACTTACCTTAGACACCAAATTGTTGAGCCAGAACCAATTGGGTTAGCCTACAATCCAGACTCTAACCTCTGAGCCTAATTAGGTCTTGCTTGATCGTGACTCGATCTTGACCCAGACTTAATCCTATTAGGCTGGTCAATTTAAGCATTGTTGATCCCATCTAACCAACTCTTGATTCGGTTTGATCAACCGCTTAGACCTAATTGAGCTACCCAAGCCCGAACCCAGTATTATGAATATGTCTTAGATCTGAAAATTCTCAATTTTAGACCTAATTAATATTTCATAAACTTAATTCTTAATTAAGTAGGGTTCATAAACAAAATATGCACAATAAATCCTAGGGTTTCAGGATCTAGGGTTTTGCAGAAAGTAAGTTTTGGGTTTCTGATTAAGGACGAACACGCAGCACCCCTACACATCATAAGAACACCCCATCGAATGGAAAGAGAGGGCCTTTAAACCCTTCTTCATTCTTATGACCGGACGGCCAAGAGGAACGCCTTAATCAGGAACATTTAATACTACAAAATAGTATTTAGATCTATATCATATATCTCATATACAAATTAGATCTAATCATGGCATATTTTGCATACATCTCATGTATCAAATCATGCATATTTTCAGATCTAAATTATCTCATAATAATCTAAAAAATTAGATTTAAATTGATCTAATCAAAATAAATTCTAATCTAGACAATTATGTAGAACTATTCTACAACTAGTCTAGACATGCATCAATCATATCTCATATGATATTTAAAAATTAAATAATTTTTATTTGCTATTTTTTAGATGTTATTATAACACTTATAATATCAAAAAATAGTAAATAAAAAGATCTAAAATATGATTTAATCAGATTAAATCAAAACATGCAAGACTATTCTATAGAACTATTCTATTCTTAGAACTAGTCATGCATATCTTTCTAATCTTAGATCCAAATCATTTAATTTTAATTTTTTCTGATTTTAGATCTGATCACATCTCATGTGACATCTAAAATCACTTATTTTTTAATTAAAATAAATTTAAAATTAGATCTAAATAATTTTAGAACCATGGCTCTGATACCAGTTGAAGGGAAATCCTGATTTCCCGGATCCAGGTTCGTTCAGATCTGATCAGATCAAGAGATATATTTCAAAAATTTTTTCTCTTGATCTCAATCAGATCTTGATATGTATTTCAGATCTGATTCTTATTATTTTAATAAATAAAATAAAATAAGATAAATTAAATCAAATTTAATTTACCTGATTTGGGTAATCCTATTACCCTGTTGATGATCCTGTTTGCAGCGGAAGGTTCTGGATCTAGCCACGCAAGCGCCTGGCCTCTACCGGTATCCACTCGGGTTGGATCTGGAGATCCTCTTCTTCTCTATCGCACCTCCAAAAATCAGATCTGGATCTGATCTGGAGGATCTTCAAAACTCTTTTGAAGATCTGCAGTCGTCCTTTTGCAGCAGCGCAGCCTTCTTGCTTTTGATCGCCTTTCCTTGATCTGAATCGCACCAACCAAAAGTCCAAAACTCTTTTGGACGTGGAGAGCAAGGGGAGAAGAGACTATGGCATGGAGAAGGAGGGGAGAGGCAGCCTTGGGGCGTGGGGTTTCAATTCTCATTGAATCTATTTACTTGAGTTGGGCGCAGGGTCTTATTTATAGACCTAGGCTTGTGATCCAACTCCTCTTCCTCCCAACCAATCACAACCCTTTGTGAAATCAGATCTAAATCTGATTGGTGGGAATAGAGACCCCTGGATTCCTCCTTAGAGGGCGCCTAAGACCAGTCAAAGTTGGATTCTTAGTAGAACTCTAATTGGAATCCAAAAGGGAGGTGGAGTCCTTGTCCAACAAGGACTCCTAGGCGCCTCCTAACTTGGGCTCACGCCACCCTTGGCGTGCGCCCTTCTCCTTGCCAGGTTCTGGCAGGGGGACAGGCCCCCACCAGCTCTCCAATAGGTGCATGACATGTGGTCAAAAGTCAAAGTGGTCAATGGTCAACGTTTGACCAGTCAAAGGTAGACTTTTGACCAAAGTCAAAGAACAAGAAATGGCAGGTGACCAAAAATGGCAGGTAATGTCTTACAAATAAGACAACCTTTTCTGACTTGGACAACCTCCAGTCAGACCATATGAAGGCCTCTGATTGAGCACAAACTCCTTTGGCTCAGTCAGGACAACTTATTTATGATAGTAAAAGAAGAACGTTAGGTTCAATCGAGTGCTAGCACGATTTCCTTGAACCTAATTGAATCTCATTCAGATCAATTGAACTAGATCAGTTCAATTGATGATCACCAGATTCAAACCCTTGTTTGTGTGACCCAGTTAGGTTCAGTTCTGTATGGTAATGGGATATGTCATGATCTCTATCATCGACATCATCGAAACTCCTTTCGATGGATCAGAACTCTTCTGATTCGAACAGCTAGAATGATCGATCATCTAAATCATTCTAATTGCTCCCAAAATCCACCAGTGACACCTAGCAGTATATGGTGGCAACCCATCAGAGCTGAATGCGAACCTCTTGGTGCAGCTACCTGTGTGATTAAGTTCTTCTATCTTGAGCCCCGATCAGATTAGGGTTAAGGTGAACTCGTCAAACCCTAGTCTCTGTCATATGATGTAATCATTCGATTCGAGTCCAATGTGAAAATCTAAATAGAAACTCTTTCTATTATTTCACTCTACCATGGCCATGGATTTCTGGACTTGATTCTCATGATCATCATAGGGCTGCTCCTCTACCACCGAGGTAGATAGATTCCATCTTGATGCAATCCAGTTCCTACAATGAACATGCTATAGCCAACATACACCTCAGGGTTCCATATGGCTAGGAGACCGAGTAATGGTGTAGTCAAACTATAACACCCTCAAGGTGAACTGCCGATGCATCCTCAGGTCAAAGAACCAGACACACTACTGCAGCATCGAGTCAGTCATTGACGAGAAGGTAGACTTCCCTAATGACTACTCGAGGTGGTCACGCTCAGTGCCCTCGTTCTCTAACGAGTACCTGTACTCTCGCTCCGGTGTCTCCACACCGTAGACTCAAGACTCATCTACTAAAGAGAAGCGATTGTACATCAACCTTCCGGATCAATCACTATCCTCATAATGATCCTATGGTCGGGAGCAATTTATGAGTTAATAATGATTATTCATGTCTTAAATTTTCAACTCTTGAAAATATGAATTATCATTGCCATTAACTCAAAGGATGTATCACAGACACTAAATACATATATATGATAGAAAATAATCCATTTATTGATTTTAGTCAAAATTACAATTTTGCCCCTAGAAGTGTATTACAAGTGTCAGCCAATTCTGGCTTCTAGGGCACATATATCTAACAGATGGTGCCTTCCCCCGTGACTGACTCCGTCAGACCTCGAGCGACCCACTATCTGAAAGTTGCAGCTATCTCCATCAGGCTTCGTCTATAAAAAGGACCCTCCAGATACGCTAACTCTAAGCTTTGCTCTCCTTCTCTAAGCTCTATGGAACTCATTCCCGAGCACTCCATTCCTATTGGCCAAAACTGACTTGATCGTCGGAGGATTCTACCGAAGCCACCCCCCACCGACTCTGAATGGGACTCTATTTTGCAGGTCCCCGACGACGACCTCGTCCACCTCCGCTCCAGCTGAATCCGGCGATGATCAGTTTCTACACCAATAGCGGTATACTAATTTTGAGGACAAAATTATTTTAAGGAGGAAGAATGTAACACCCAGCCCATCCTTTAGGCCTTTGGACCCAACCCAAATAAAAAGGGCCCAAATGCCCTATGTGTCACACAAAAGGGAGAGGAAGAAGACTCCTATTTGGAGTCTTTTTCTCCTCTAATTTCGATGGGATTGAGGGCAGAGGGGAGGCCAAGGGAGCACGGGAGAGCTCCTTATAAGAAGCTCCTTCCCTTCCCATAGGTTTCCATGGGAATTTGTTGAGAGTTCATTGGGATTTTTTGAGAACTTCTTCCATGGGCTGCTGTCGGAGAAACGAGGTTGCCGGAGCAAGGTAAAGCCCTTCCTCTTTCTCTTTCCTTCTTCTTCTAGGTCGTCGGTGCTAATTGAAGATCGAGAGCCACTGTTTTAGTTCAAAATAGGAAAGCCCTATTTTTCATGGGTTTTTCCTACATGCCACCGGTAATAGCCATTATTGGGGCTATCACCGGGGCCATGGCCTCGTCACCACCGGAGGCCACCATGGGTGGCCAACCCGATCGCCTATGGCTATGGGTGAGCAAGCAAGAGAAGGGGGGATGAATTCCCTATTCAAGAACGAGAGAAGAGAAGAGAGAGGTCTCTCTCTCTCCTCTTAATTTTAATTAATTAATTAGTTGGTTAATTAATAATTCTTTTCTTTAAGATGGATTATGAGGGATATTTAAATAAGTGGGAGAATAAATCATTGTTTTAGGGAAAAGAAGAAGAAGAGAAGAAGATAAGGTTCTTCTCTCTCTTCTTTGGCTCATCATAAATAAATAATTATTTAATTAGTAAATTTATTTAATTATTTTATTTTGAAAAAAAGGATTATAAGAAGTTTAAAAGAAAAAATCTTGGAGGTGGGGGTATGAACCACGTGACCCCCGATAAGAGGATCTAAATATTTAAATTTGACTGATTGAATTATTTTAAGATATTAATTTGAATATCTAGAAAAATAATCTTTCGATCAAGGGATCATTGAGCAGACCCCGTAGCACTTGATTCATCAAATTAAGGTGTAGATTGAGGTTAGAAGATTAATTAAGCATCAATAAAAGTAAGAATCTCGATACATATTCATCATTAAATATGTTATTTTTATTATTGGACTTTTATTGTTGATTTTATACTAATTTATTCAAATTGATGGATTTGTTATGCTTGAGCTTCTATTATTTCTTATGTTGATTATATGTGAGTAACAATGTTGATGGTATGATTATATGGGCATGATATAGAATTAGTATAATGAAAGAAACATATAATAATCAAATGAGAATGATATGGTTTGGACTAGCCTCATCATGTGGAATAGCTTCCATGGGCTTATGCATGAAAATATGATCCGAGAAAAAGATCACGAGAAATATGATCCGAGAAAGATCATAAGAAATATGATCTGAAAAAGATCATGACAATTTGATCCAAGAAACATCACAAAAAAATCGATCTAAATAAAAGATCATCGTATGATCTTGATTAGTCCAAAGTCGAAAAGTTAAAGAATAACAAACTAGAATTATAGAAAGAGGAAACAAATATTAAGACCAAAGAAATTATTGTTGAATAAGAGACGTTACTTGATGGCTTATAATAATCTATTTCTTGACCATGTACTTGATTCATGTTTATGCCAGTGCTTTATGTTTATTATTATTTTTAAATTATAATATTATATTCTTGTGTTGTATAAAGATTTTTACTGAATTGTAAAGCTCATAACCCTTCTTTCCTTTACTGAGTTATAGGACATATAGATTTAGATAGGTTTGATCTGGGTTCGAGCAATGGAGTGATTTTATAGGCCTGGCATATTCTTTAGGGCCTAATCCTAAGAAGTGTGCAGCTATCATGTATCCAACTCAGATGCTAGGTTTGGGATGTGACAGCTAGCTAATAGTAGATGGACTCACACCCCTCAACCCTATCGCATCAGTCATGTACGGCGCATCTTTATCCTTTTTTATTTTTAAAATAGTCCATTTTTTTCTATCCTTCAATTGAAAAATTTTGATCTAATTATTTACGATGGAGTATTTTCATCACAAATAATAGATTATTTATAATGAAAATTAAATTTATGTTGCTAATAATTGATTATTTGCAATGATAAGATAATTTTGATCATAAATAATAAATTATTTATGCTAAAAAATTTTATCCTAAATAATCCAATATTTTTTATTTTTTAAATTATAAATTTATTGCTAATTATTTTTGATGAAAATTTTTCATTATAAATAATAAATTATTTATGATGAAACTTCTTTTTCCATCGTAAATAATCTATTACTTGTGATAGAGAATTTCTATCACAAATATTACATGCCATTTAATTAGATAAAAATTATTTATGTAATTATTATTAGCAACAAAAAATTAGTTTTCATTGCAAATAAATTTATCAAATTTTTTATTATTTTTTAAGAGCAAACTTTTTTTGAAAAATATTTGATGGGATTTGTTAGCAATGAAAATCTGGTTTTCATTGCTAATAATTATTTTAGTGATGAAATTTCCATCGCTAAAATTTCATCACTAAAACTCTTTAAATATCCCACTCACCTACATCGTTTTCTTCCTACAAAACCCACTTCTCTCCAAAATTCTCTCCTCTCCTCTCTCTCCCCCTCCTCCCAGGCTTCCAATAGTCGGTGACCACATCTCCTACTGCCACCATCACTGCTACTGCCATTGCCACTACTGCCATTGCCACTACTGTTGTCGCTGCCCCTACCATACTTGAATCAAAGATAAGTTCCATCTTGTTCCCGACAGGTTTAATTTTTTTTGTTCTTTCGATCATCTGCATGCATGTGGGTGTTGCCATGTGATGGCCAATGGCGGGCAGAGGTGCATAGGGGTTGGGTGCCGGCAAGTCATGGGTGGCAGTGTTGATGGGTTGGGTGGGGGCCGCAGGTGGTGGTAGGTGGAGGGGCACCGCAAAGGGTGGGAGGCTGTGGGGGGTGGGGTGCTAAGGGGTGTTGGTGATGGATCGGGTGGGTGGCCGCGGTGATGGGAGATGGTGGGGTTGTAGGGGTGGGGGCTGCGGGTGGTGGGCATGGAGGGGCGGCGGTGATGGGTTGAGTGAGAGGCCATGGGTGGTGGGAGGCGAAGGAGCGCCGCAGGGGGTGGGAGGCCATGAGGGATGGGGCGTGGAGGGGCCACAGAGGGTTGGATTAGGTCTTAATTATTTTTTAAAATTTAATAATTAATAATAATAAAATAAATTAATAAATAAATTTTAAAATAGATTGATAAAATATTTAAAAATAAATTATTTTTATAATTAAAATAGTTAGATTTTTTTATTATACTTTTATATTTTTAATTATTAAATTTAATATTTTTATTTATTTAGTCTCTTTATTTTATTATGATTATGATTTAATATTTAATTTGCATTAGTCAAAGATTTTAATTTTTAATGAATATGAACTATTCGATCTAGGATTTGGATTGGGATCCGATCCAAGATCTAGGTCGGGATTCGGATTGATATCAGATTGAGGTTAGGATCGGGGATAGGATTCGATCTGGGATCCTATTCAAGATCCGATTCAAGATTCGGGTCATGATCCAAGTTGGATTGAGATTAGGATTCGATTCAAAATTTGGTCTGGGATCATGTCCGAAATTTGATTTGAGATTCGGATCTTGATCCAGATCAGATTGAGGTTGAAATCTGGATCAAATTTTGATTTAAGATCTAGTCTAGGATCCTATCTGAGATCTGGTTCAGGATTTGGGTCATCATATGAGTTAGATCGAGGTTAGGATTCAGATCGAGATTCAGTTCGGGATCCAGTTTGGGATTCGAATCATGATCCGAATCAAATCTCGATCAAGATTTGGGTTGAGATTTAGTCTACAATCCAGTCTAGGATCCTGTCTGTGATTCAATTTAGGATTTGGATCATGATCCAAGTCTGATCACGGTCGGCATTTGGGTCGGGATCCAGTCTAAGATTCAATTTATGATCCGATTCGAGATCAGGTCTGGGATCCTGTCCGAGATTCAATTCAAGAATCGAATCATGATTCAGATCGGATCAAGATCGAGATTTGGTCTGGGATCTAGTCTAAGATTTGGATCATGATCTAGGTCAGATCTCGATCGAGATTTAGGTCGGGATCTGGTCCAGGAACCGATCTAGGATTTGGGTTGGGATTGGGGTCAGGATTCGATTAGGATCTAGATCAGGATTTGGTTTGGGATCCAGTCTAGGATCCTGTTCGAGATCTGATTCTAGATTTGAGTCATGATCCGAATCGAATCGAGGTTGGGATCCGATCTAGGATCAAGTTTGGTAATAATTTAATACATGTATTAATGTAACCTTAGACTCCTATTCAAGAGTCAGTCCAGGATTCTCAAAATGGACTCTGTGAATGTCTCTTTTGAATAGGACTGATCTACCATCCAATAAAGTTGAAGCTGATTTTGTATTTAATCTTGATGATTTAGAGGATGATGATTGGTTCATAAATGATGATGAGATAGAAGATGATACATTAGTCGATTATTGTGATTCGAAGGAGAATCTAGAAATCGAGAAGGATATGGATATTGATAAGTAAATATATATTCTTTGTTAAATTTTTTCTTACAATATTGATATACAATATAATTCTATTCATTACCATTTATATATTTTTTATTATTTTTATTTATTATTATATTCATTTATATGTTAAGTTAATTATATGCATAGTTCAAGCATTACAGGTATGGTGCCAGAAGGGAGACAATGACGTTTGAGTTCCCAGCCTATCCCTGAGCCTTCCCCCATTTTCACTGCTGCATCATCAGAGTCGCCAGAGGGCCTTGTAGAGGCAGGTCCGAGTGAGGCAGGTTTGAGTGAGGTAGGCTCGATCGATATTTTAATATTTTTTATATAATAAAATTTAATTTTAATTTATCTATTAGGTTTATAGATGGCTATCATACTAATAATTTATTCATTGTTCTTTCAGGCCATTCTTTATTGATGGTGAGATGAGGATGAGGTCCGTTGAAGAACTTCATCCTTAAGTATTGGAGATGCGAGCATGAGGGATAGCATCTCCACATCGAGATTTCGTCAGGCTCTACCAGGCCTATTAAGGGATGGTACGAGCCATAGTAGACTGAGCTAGGCATCATTTGCTGTAGCTTTGCCCCGATGATGCTCTTCGATTGGCATCAAATTACACCAACTCAGAGGAAGATCTTCTATAGCCACTTACAGATATAATAATATTTATTTAAATATTTAATTAGCATTATATTCTTATAATATTTGTTATTAGTAGGTTATATTTGATATTATTGATTTCAAGCATGACCGCATGCGGTGAGTTGTAGATGATCATCTATATATGCTCATATTTTAAGGAGTATCGATATCGCATTTATCGCAACTAGTATGTTATGGTGCACGACCAGGAGATGAAGGCAGCATGGTAGTGGCCATATAATAACAACAGCATCGAGGACTGGACCGTCATATGCCATACGTACGAGGACTTGACATATTAGGTAACTTTTTTTTATTTAAAATTTAATAATTGAATCATTTATTTTTAAATTCAGTTACTTGCTAATTTGACTGTTAACTATGTAGGATTGATGTGCCAAAAATGTCGCAAATCAGACGAGATAGATAGTCTTGCATTATGAGTATTCGAGGCCATTCGCTTGCCATATAAAGCAAATGATAAGTAATTTTTATTTATTATATTTTAACTTTTTAACTATTTAAAAAAATTTTATTAATTATTTTTAAATTATAGAGAGATATAGAGAATGACGAGTTTTCTGGTAGGATCAAAATCTACCAGCAGACCCATCAGTGATGGTCAGGAGACTGGATGGCCGGGAGCTAGGAGTTTTATGTAAATTTTTTTAACTATTTTTTCATTGATATTTTAATTTTTAGTATAAATTTATAATAGCTATATTTTTAATTTTTAAGATCGTATGATAAATATTAGATCCCAGTCTATCCTAAAGGGAGATTTATGATTAAATGCTTGGTATGAGATCTTGTTATCACTACAAGAAATTCCATATTTTGTAATAGAATTATTTGTGATGAAAAAAATTTTGTTGCAAATAAAGTTATTTATGACAAAACTAATTTTTCATCATAAATAATTAATTATTTATGATAAAAAATTAGTTTCATTATAAATAATTGATTATTTATGATAAAAAATTAGTTTCATCGTAAATAATCTATTATTTATGATAAAAAATTTTATCATAAATAATCTATCATAAATAAAATATTAAAAAAATAAAAAAGGTTGGATTATTTATGATGAAAAATTTTTATCATAAATAATAAATTATATATGATGCAAAATAATTTTGCATCATAAATAATTGATTATTTATGATGAAAATTTTTTATCATAAATAATCTACCATAAATAAAATATTAATTTTGCATCATAAATAATTGATTATTTATAATGAAAATTTTTTATCATAAACAATCTACCATAAATAAAATATTAAAAAAATAAAAAGGTTAGATTATTTATAATAAAAAAATTTATCATAAATAATCAGTTATTTATGATGCAAAATTATTTTGCATCATAAATGATCAATTATTTATGATGAAAATTTTTCATCATAAATAATCTATCATAAATAAAATATTAAAAAAATAAAAAAAATAGATTATTTATAATGTAACTTTTTCATCATAAATAATCGATTATTTATGATGTAAATTAATTTTGTATTATAAATAATCTATTATTTATAATGAAAAAGTTATGTCATAAATAATCTATCATAAATAAAATATTAAAAAATTTAAAAGGCTAGATTATTTGTGAGAAAAAAATTTCATCATAAATAATCTATTATTTATGATGCAAAATGTATTTGCATCGTAAATAATCTGACCAAAATTTTAAATTTTAAAAGTAAAAAAATATGGATTATTTTAAAAATAAAAAAAGGGTAAAAATGTACCATGCATGATTGATGCGATAAGCTTATGGGGTGAGAGCACATCCACTGTTAGCTAGCTCACAAACAAATTAATATTTTTTTAATTTTTTTAAAAATTAGTATTTTTTTAAAAAAATATTTTTTTTAATATTATATAATTTTAAAAATTAAAGTCTATCTTCATCATTCATTATTTAAGTAATTAACATGCAAGTATCGCCATAAAAGATTACCTCGATCTGGTAGCTCTAGCTTTGTGGATCGATAAAATTTGATTTCGACAGTCACGAATGATCATATGATTATATAATAGATAGAAACCATCGATGGATCTAAAATTTTACAATGATGATCTCTGTGATATTTATAGCATACTATCAAAATTTTACTTCAATCAAATATAATTATCATAGTCAATTTAGTACGGGATGATTTGGATCATTAAATGAAAAATGAGTGATCAAAAGGCCAAACGACGCCCGATAAAAGCAATTTTATAGATAAATAATTTTTGCTACTACTTTCATCATTTATATAGTGATGATCATAAAATTAAAATCGTATATATATGAATCATTCACGTTAAGTAGATCTTACAAAAATATAAGTGTAATTACTTAAGGACCTAAGGAATATGTATCAAGAGACATATAGTTTTGGATCGTTCATATACGTACAATTTGAATTTTATAATCTTCACCATACAAATGATTAAAATAGTAGCAAAGATCATTTATCTAAAGAATCATCTTAATTGGATGCCATTTGGCCTTTTGATGACTAATTTTTTATTTAACGATTTAAATAATTCCATACTAAATTAATGGTGATAATTATATCCGATTGAAGTAAAATTTTGATAGTATGCTACAAATATCATAGAGATCATCATTATAAAATTTTGGATTCATCGATAGTTTCTATCTATCAAATCATCATGCGGTCATTTGTGACTGTTGAAATTAAATTCTATCGATATACAAAGCTAGAGCTACCAGATCGAGTGATCTTTTGTGATGATACACGCATGATAATTACTTAAATAATGAATAATGAAGATGATCTTTAATTTTAAAAATTATATAATATTCAAAGAATAATATTTTTTTAAAAGAATAGTAATTTTTTAAAAAATTAAAAAAAATTAATTTACCCATGGGCTAGCTAATAGTGGACGTGCTTGCACCGCTCAACCCAGTCGCATCACCATGCACAGCATATTTCTATCTTTTTTTAAAAAAAATTATTCACCAAAAATTTGATTATTATTTGAATTATTTATATACGAAAAATTATTTATGATGGAAAAGGATATTCCATCGCAAATAAAGATTATTTGCAATAAAAATATATTCCCATTATAAATAATTTTTATTTGCAATAAAAAATTATTTTTCATCATAAATATTCTCATCTTTTTTTATTCTTTAAAATTATTTATTTATTAAAAAGTATTTTTGATGAAAATATCCATCATAAATAAATTTTATTTATGATGAAATATATTTTTCCATCACAAATAATTTTTATTTATTATGCAAATTTTTCCATCATAAATATTCTTAATTTTTTTATTTTTGGAATTATTTATTTATGAAAAATTATTTTTGTTGAAAATTTTCATTGTTAATAAATATTATTTTTGATGAAAATTAATTTTTTATTTTAATTAATTTTATCCAATATTTTAATATTTTTTGAAAAGAGAATTTTTTTGAAAAAAATTGGTAAGAATTATTAGCGATGTAATATTTTTTCCATCGCTAATAAATCTTTTAGCGATGAAATTTCGTCGCTAAAATTCTTTAAATATCCCCTTCCACTACATTCACATGAAACCCACTCTCGCCTACCCCCTCATCTTCTCTCTCTCCCTCTCCTCCTTTGCTTCCATCGGTCGATGACCTATTCTCCTAGTGCCGGTACCATTACCGCTGTCATTGCCACCATTGTCGCTGCCCGTTGTTGACGGTATATAATTTTTTTTGTTCTCTTTCGATTGTTTGGGCCATGGGGCTACGAATGCCATATGTGCGGTGGTCGATGGCGGGTGGTAGGGCACGGAGGGTGGGTGCCGACCATAGGGGTGGGGGCACGTGAGTGCGGGGCTGCAGGTGGTGGTGTCGAGACCATAGGTTGGGGGCCGTGAATGTTTTCATGCGATGGCCGCGGGTGGCGGACGGTGGGGCATGAAGGGTTGGTGCTAGCTGTAGGTGGTGGGGGGCTGCATGGTTGCGGAGCCACTGGTTGGTGGTGACGGGATGGGTTGGGGGGCCGCGGGCACCGATGGTGGGCAGCAGAGGGGCGTCGGGATGGGTTTGCAGGGCCATGGGCACTGGTGGTGGGTGGTGGAGGGGCACCGTAGAGGGTGGGGGGCTGCGGGCACTGGTTGTGGGCAGTGGAGGGATGCCACAGATCAGATGAGGGGCCGTGATGGTGGTGTTCGAACGCTGCAGGGGGTGGGGGTCCACGGGGTGTGGGCGTGGAGGGGCGATGGTGGTAGCTTGGGTGGGTGGCCATGGGTGGTGGGTGGTGGAGGGGCGCCATTGGGGGTGGGGGGGTGGAGCGGAGAAGCTTAATCAATTTTTAATTTTTAATAAATAATAATAATAAAAATAACATTGTAATGGTAATAATTATAATAATAATAATAAATAGTAAAAATAGTAATAACAATAATAATCATAATAATTATTTTAATAATAATAGTAAAAATAATAATAATAATATTAATAAGAGTAAAAGTAGTAATAGTAATAAAAATAATAATAATAGTAATAATAATAATGATGATAATAATAATAATAATAATGGTAATAATAATCATAGTAATAATAATAGTTAGAATAATAATAATATAATAATAAATATAATAATAATAATAAGAGTAAAAATAGTAATAATAATAAAAATAATAATAATAGTAATAATAATAATAGTAATAATCATCGCCACTAGTATGCTATAGTGCATGACCAAGGGGTGGAGGCAGCACGACAATGGCCATATGACAGCACTAGTATCGAGGACTGCGCTGTCATATGCCGCATGTATGAGGATCTGACATATCAAATAACTTTTTTTTATTTAGAATTTAATAATTAAATTATTTATTTTTAAATTTAGTTACTTACTAATTTGATTGTTAATTGTGCAGGATCGATGTACCAAAAATGTCGTGAATTAAACGAGATAGACAATCTTGCATTATGGGGGTTCGAGGCCGTTCGCTCGCCATATGGAGCATATAGTAAGTAATTTTTATTTATCATATTTTAACTCTTTAATCTTTACAAAAATATATTAATTATTCTCAAATTATAGAGAGATGTAGAGAGTGGCGAGCTTCCTGATAGGATTGAGATCTATTAGCGGATCCATCAGCGATGATCAGGAGACTAGACGGTCGGGAGCCTAGAGCTTTACGTAAGTTTTTCTAACTATTTTTTTCATTGGTATTTTGATTTTCAATACAAACTTAGAATAGCTATAACTCTAATTTTTAGGATCGTATGATAGATATTAGATCCCAACCTACCCTAGAAGGCTCGATCACACCCACAAATGTGAGATCTATGATCAGGTGCTTGGTACGAGATCTTATTATGTTAGGAGGCTAGGGCATGGGATCAGATCTCCTACATCTTCATGCTCATCTAGGGCTGGCATCCATGCTGCCTGCGATGCCTGACTGGCAGAGATGTAGAGATAGGCTACTGAGGATCGATAGCGGGCTATTAAGTTGACCGCACGCATCGATAAGTACCAGCTATTCTAGTCGTAGATCACGGAGTGGATGGCATAGATGGAGCAGATGATGCAGCTGATAAGGCAGCAATAGGCCAATTTGAGCTCCTCTGAGCACTCCCCTCCTTCGACACATTCTTCTTCTCCAAATATTGCCGATGCTTGATGGTCGGCAGCCTATTTTATCTTATTTTTATTTATTTTTGATCTTTTATATTTATTTATCAAAAAATACTTCTGTAATGAAATATTTTTTATATAATGAAATTCTAAAATTTATTTTGGATGAAATGATGAAATTTATTATGGATGAATGATGAAATTTATTTACAAATTTTTTATTTAAATTTTATAAATTATAGATATAAATATTAAAAATATATAATAATTTATATTTTTAAAAAATAATTTAAAAATATATAATAATTTATATTTTTAAAAAATAATTTGTAATGCAATTATTTATGATGGAAACTTTCTATCACAAATAAAAATTATTTACGATGGAAATTTTTCATCATAAAAAAAATTATTTATGATGAAAATATTCCATCATAAATAATTTTATATTTATGATAAAAACTTTCTATCATAAATAAAAAATTATTTATGATGGAATATTTCCATCATAAATATTTTTTTTGCAATGAAAAGTTTTCATCATAAATAATTTTTTATTTATGATGTAAAAATTTCATCATAAATAATTTTTTATTTATGATGTAAATATTTCATCAAAAAAAATTTTTATTTCTGATGAAAAATTTTAGGTTTCATCACAAATAATTTAATGAATAAAAAAAATTTTGATGAAAATTTTTCATCGTAAAAAATTTTTTTAGTGACAAAAATTAGCTTTTCATCATTAATTATTATCTACGATCCTATTTTTTGCGATGAAAAATTAGCGGTGAAAATTTCATCGTTAATAATTATTAGCAATGAAAATTGATTATTTATGATGAATATATTGCATCACAAAAAATAGATTTTGTTGTAGTGTATGTTAGGACGCTGGGGCATGGGATTAGAGTTTCTATATCTTCATGTTCGTCCATAGCTGACGTCCACACTACCTGTGATGTCTAGCTGGTAGAGATATAGAGATAAGTTGCTGAGGATTGATAGTGAGCTGCGGAGTTGACTACACACATCGATGAGTATCAGCTATGTTAGATGTAGATGATGGAGTGGATGGCACAGATGAAGCAAATGATACAGCTGATGAGGCAGCAACAAGCTAGTTTGAGCTCCTCTGAGTGCTCCCCTTTTTCAGCCCATTCTCCTTCTCCAGATATTGCTGATGCTTGATGGCCGATAGTTATTTTTATATATTTTTATTTTTATTTTAAATCTTTTATATTTATAAAAATACTTTTTATAATTATATTTTTATATAATAAAATGATAAAATTTATTTATGGGTTTATTTTATATATTTTTTATTTTAATTTTATAAATTTAAAATATAAAAATTAAAAAATATATTTATTTATAATTTTTTTAAAAAATAATTTATGATGTAATTATTTGTAATGAAAATTTTTGATCATAAATAATTTTTTTATGATAAATTTTTTCTATCACAAAAAATGATTATTTATGATGAAAAAATTCATTACAAATATTTTTTTATGATAAAAAATTTCATCATAAATAAATAATTATTTATGATGAAAAATTTTCATCATAAATAAAAAATTATTTATAATAAAATTTTTTTATCATAAATAATTTTTATTTATGATAAATTTTTTATCACAAATAGTTATTTATTTGTGATAAAATTTTTATTGCAAAAAAAGGATATTTACAATGCAAAATTATGATTTTTCATCATAAATATTTTTGTTGTAAATAATTTAATGAATAAAAAAATTTATGATAAAGAAATTTTATCATAAAAAATTTTTATTAGTAATGAAAATAAATTTTTCGTCACTAATTATTATCTACGATCCTATTTTTTATGATGAAGAATTAGTAACAAAAGTTTCATCGCTAATAAGTATTAGCGATGAAAATTATCTATTTACGATGACTTTTTTGCATTACAAAAAAATAGTTTTCTTGTGGTGACATTCCATTGATCAAAGTAAGCTTACTAGATTTCTACCGTAATTTTTATGCACTTTGATTGTTTGAGAAGAAATATGGAATATAAAAAGGATTGGATTTAAGAAATATTTAATTAAAATAATATTTAACAATAATTTTTTAAGAGATTTTTTGTTTATTCAATGTATCAAGGTTTCAAGAGAAATCCTGCATGCTTCGATTATATACACTCGAAAACTCTCTTCCCTTGTGGACATATGGTAAAAGGAGATTGATGTAACTAACATGATTTTTTTTTTCTTTTTTCAAACATGAAAAGATGATTGATCATGGAATTGCCAAACATGTGGTTGTGGGCCTCTAATGAACTTTTGGTGTGAGATAATGATCATCTTGAAACATGTCCAACTCTAGTAATAATATTACTTGTTATAATTTAAATAAAATAACAACCGCCACAATGGACATGATTAGCCATTAAGACTAAATATAGTAGACAGCAAAATAACATTATTATCTGTTGGTGCAAAAATTGATCATCGTCAGACCCAGCTAGAGCGGAGGTGGACGAGGTCGCCGTCGGAAACCTGCAAAATAAAGTTCCGTCCGGAGCCAATGGGGGGTGGCTCCGATAGGACCCTTCGACGATCAAGTCAGCTCAGGCCAATAGAAATAGAGTGCTCAGGAATGAGTCCCGCAGAGCTTAGAGAAGGAGAGGAGAGCTTAGAGCATAGAGTTAGCATATCTGGAGGGTTCTTTTTATAGGCGGAGCTTAATTGATGGTGACGGCCATATCACTTGATAGCGAGCCATCGGGATCGCATGGAGTTCGGTATGAAGAGGAAGGCATCGTCAGGTGGATAGTGACAGCCATACTGGTAGGTCATGGGTCGCATGAGGCTGGTTACGGAGAGAGTGGTGTCGTCAGTAGTGGTGGCCATGTCATCTGATTGTGGGCCACATGGGGCTTATTATGGAGGGAAAGGTGCTGCTAGACTGGTAGTGGCAGCCATACTATCGAGGTCCAACAGTCGTAGCTCGAGGAAGCAGGCGTTGGTTGATGGACTCGAGCATATACCAATTTCAAAGGAGTTCAAACTCCTGGAGGAGTTCAGCCAAAGGAGAGACTCGGAAGGAGTTCGACTCCTGTGGGAGCCTGACTGGAGCTCTATTGCTGAGGAGTTTGGTCGGAGTGCAACTGCTGAGGAGTTCGATCGAAGGGGAAGCTCAAAAGGAGTTTGACTTTTATGGGAGTTTGATTGGAGCTTGGTCGCTAAGGAGCTCAGCCGGGGCGCAACCGCTGAGGAGTTCGATTGAAGGGAGAGCTTGGAAGGAGTTTGGCTAAGGCCCGATCACTGAAAGTACGAAGAAGCTCGACCGCTAAGGAGTTCGGCTAGCTGAAGGGGTTCAACTAAGGCCCGACCATTGAGAGTCCGAAGGAGCTCGACCATTGAGGCTCTTCCATGGCTACCGGTTACGTTAAGCTGAGCATTAAACTAGACTTCGGTAGGAGCGGGGTTTATCCCCAACAATAGCCCCCCCACTTTCGAGTTCGAAACTCGAAGGAAGGGAGTGTAGAAAAGGTGACTACTGAAGTCCTCTTCTAGGCTCTATGCTGGTTTAGGTTGAAGCTCGGAGGAGGTCTCATCTCCAGCCAAAGTTGATGTTGAAGTTGAAGTCCGAGGGAGATCTCATCTCCATCCGAGGTTGAAGTAGATCTCATCTCCTATGGTCGAGGTCGGAGGTTGAGCTCCTCGTGGGCGATATTGTCTCTAGCAGTTGAGGCTGATTTGGAGGAGATCTCCTCTCCTACAGTCGAGATTGATGCGGATGCTCGGAAGAGATTTTGTCTCCTACGATCGAGGTTGGCTTGGTCGCTCAGAAATGATCTCATCTCTAGTCGAGATTGTCGTCATTGCTCGGGAGAGATCTTATCTTTGGCCGAGGTTGGCTCGGGCACTCGGGGGAGATCTCATCTCCTGCAGTCGATGTTGGTCTAGACCCTCAGAGGAGATCTTATCTCCTGCCGAGGTTGTCACCATTGCTCGAAAGAGATCATATCTCTTGTAGACTTCGGAGCTCGGACTTAGATTTTGCTCGCATTAGGATGAGTTTCTCCTTCTATTCCTAATGGACTGTGGGGGCACATACGGGCCGCTGTCAGAGCCTCTCCTCCCATCTCATCTAAGGTGAACGAGGCCTTTGACTTTGCTCGAGTTAGGATGAGGTTCTCCACCTGTTCCTAACGGACTCATATACGGACCGTCGTCTGTGCCCCACCCCCCATCTCATCTAAGGTGAACGAGGCCTTCGACTTTGCTCATGTTATGGACGAGGTTCTCCTCCTGTTCCTAATGGCTATGGGGGCACATACGGACCGTCGTTCGTGCCTCTCCCCCCATCTCGTCTAAGGTGAACGAGGCCTTCGACTTTGCTCATGCGTTAGGATGAGGTTCTCCTCCTATTCCTAATGGACTGTAGGGGGCACATAAGGGCCGTTGTCTAGGCCTCTCCCCCTATCTCGTCTAAGGTGAATGAGGCCTTCGACTTTGCTCGCATTAGGATGAGGTTCTCCTCCTGTTCCTAATGGGTTGTGGGGGCACATAAGGGCTGTTGTCTAGGCCTCTCCTCCCATCTCGTCTAAGGTGAACGAGGCCTTCGACTTTGCTCGCGTTAGGATGAGATTCTCCTCCTATTCCTAATAGACTATGGGGGCACATACGGACCGTCGTCCGTGCCTCTCCCTCCATCTCGTCTAAGGTGAATGAGGCCTTCGACTTTGCTCGCATTAGGATGAGGTTCTCCTCCTGTTCCTAACGGGCCACTTTCGCTCATTTTTTTCCTATCATCACATAGTTTTTGCACCTATAAACAATGTTATTGAAGGAAAGAATTTTATCGAGGGAAAGTTACTGGTAGCATATCCCCATTTCAGGATCGTGGGGGCGTTATTCCTTTGGATTCCTTGGGGTAGTAAGTCCCGGGCTGGACGACCTCCTCTATCTCATGCTGGCCTTCTCAATTTGGAGTAAGCTTCTCTTGGCTTTGATGTTGGAAGATGATGAATCGTCGAAGTACCAAGCTCCTCCTAGGGGTAACGTTGATGATGCCGTGAGGCGGCCGACCTCCTTATCATTTTTGGCTATGGCAGTGCCCTTGGCCGATCTTCACCTACTTCAGGCTGGCGTCGAAGAAATTTACCCAGCCACCCCTTTCTGACGAGCTCCTCAATTTCATCTCGGAGCTAAATGCATTTCTCAGTGTCATGGTCGTGATTGCGATGGTAGAGGCAGTACTTGCTTCGATCATGCTTGTTTGGGGGAGATCGTAATCCTTCTAGCCTTGGTAGCTGGTTCTTAACTTTCCTGAGAATTTGAATTCGAGGAGCATTGGGGGGGGCGTAGTCGTGGAACCTTTCGGAAGGAGGACTTCTTCACATCCTTCTATCGGGGCTTCCTTGGTGGCGAGCTCGAGGAGTTTGGGCCTTGCTTGCACTGGGGAGGTCATAAGCGTGGTCGAACTTCATTTTGTCCTCTTATGAAACTTACGGGAGGACTTCATGCCCCTTTATCGGGGCTTCCTTGATGATGAGCTCGAGGGCGAGTTTGGCGGCCTCGCTCATGTCGAACTACATTCCACCCTCCTGTGAATCCTTCATCGAGGCTTTCTTGATGATGAGTTCGAGGGAAAGTTTGGCCTCGCTTGCGCTGGGGATGTCGTGAATGTAGCTGAACTTCATTCCACCTCCTGTGAAACCTTCTACGGGAGAACTTCATGCCCCTTTGTTGGGGCTTCCTTGATGATGAGCTCAAGGGGGAGTTCGACGGCCTTGCTCATGCCGAACTTCATTCTGCCCCCTGTGAAACTTTCGTCGGAGCTTTCTTGATGGCGAGCTCGAGGGGGAGTTCGGCCTCGCTTGCACTGGGAAGATTGTGAATGCGGCCGAACTTCATTCCACCTCCTATGAAGCCTTTTTGGGGAGAACTTTTGCTCTCTATTTCTCCTTCCTAAGGGTGATTGGTATGCTAGGCCAAATGCTCTTCCTTAAGGCCGATTCCTGCCATCCTCATGGTGGGTTCATTGGCAAAATCTTCGTCGAAAGCTGTCACATGGTCTGCATCATCTCGGTGGGGCCATGAACTTGCTGGACCAGCAGGTTGAACTACTCCATATCTACGGTGGCTTCAGGTGGAACCTAGGCTATTAGGGCTAAAACGGGAGCAGATGGACCTAGCACGGAGGCTGCCGATCATCGAGTCGAAGCTCTCCCGAAGGCATTTTCTCTTTGGAAAAGAACTCTAGAGAGGAAGAAGAGAGATCTCTAGAGAGGGAAGAGAGAAGTCGTCGCTGAGCACTCCTTTAAGAATAAGAAAACCTTGGAGGTTTGGGGCCCTTATTCTAGCATCAATCTGTTGGTGTAGAAACTGATCATCATTGGACCTAGCTGGAGCGGAGGTGGATGAGGTCACTGCTGGGGATCTGCAAAATAAAGTTCCATCCAGAGCCGGTGGGGGGTGGCTCCGGCAGGACCCTCCGATGATCAAGTCAGCTCTAGCCAACAGAAATGGAGTGCTCAGGAATGAGTTCCACAGAGCTTAGAGAAGGAGAGGAGAGCTTAGAGCTTAGAGTTAGCATATATGGAGGGTCCTTTTTGTAGGCAGAGCTTAATTGATGGTGATGGCCATACCGCTTGGTAGCGAGCCATCGGGGTCACATGGAGTTTGATATAGAGAGGAAGGCATCGTCAGGTGGATAGTGACAGCTATACTGGCAGGTCGTGGGTCGTATGAGGCTGGTTATGGAGAGAGTGGTATCGTCAGTAGTGGTGGCCATGTCGTCCAATTATGGGCCGCATGGGATTTGTTATGGAGGAAAAGGTGCCGTCAGACTGATAGTGGCGGCCATACTGTTGGGGTCCGATAGTTGTAGCTTGAGGAAGCAGGCATTGGTTGGTGGACTTTGGCATATACCAATTTAAAGGAGTTCGGACTTCGAAAGGAGTTCGGCCAAAGGGTAGGTCCGGAAGGAGTTCGACTCCTATGGGAGCCCGACTGGAGCTCGACTGCTGAGAAGTTCGGCTGGGATGCAACCATTGAGGAGTTCGACCAAAGGGGAAGCTCGGAAGGGGTTCGACTCCTATGAGAGTTTGACTGGAGCTCGGCCGCTAAGGAGTTCGGCCGAGGCACAACCATTGAGGAGTTCGGCCAAAGAGGAAGCTCTGAAGGGGTTCAGCTAAGGCCCGGCCATTGGGAGTACGAAGGAGCTCGATCGTTAAGGAGTTCGGCTGACTGAAGGAATTCGACTAAGGTCCGACTGTTGAGAGTCCGAAGGAGCTCGATCGTTGAGGCTCTTCCATGGCTATCGATTGTGTTAAGCTGAGCATCGAACTAGACTTTGGTAGAAGCGGGGTTTATCTCCAATATTATCCATTATAATAATGGATATCCATGTAGACGTATGATAATATTCTTCTTATTAATATCTTTATATTGAAAAGGTCTTGGCATAAAAATAATAGTTTATTTAGGTAATTATGATGATTACATGGTGACCTTGTACAGCGTATTCTAAATGGCCACGATCAACATTTATAACATATGGACAAAGTATATGCTCGTTTTGCAGAGTCATAGACCATGCTATACTCATTAAATAACTAGAAATTAAGTATATATTTGTCTTGAATTTTGATATCATTATGATAAAATTTGGGATGAAAAATATAGATAGCCTAAATTTCAGGAACAAGTGTCAACTATGAAAAGTATAGATCCCCAAATAGTTGCAGTTCCAGGATGCTATAGCATGTCAGTGCTATACCAAGGTTCATCCAAACAGTTACCTAAATAATTAATTATTTATGATGCAAATCATATTTACATCATAAATAATTAATTATTTATGACTAAAAATTTTTATTATAAATAATTGATCCTAAATTAGTAATTTAAAAATATAAAAAAATTAATTATTTATAATAAAAAATTTTTAACCTAAATAATAAATTATTTATGATGCAGATATTTATATCATAAATAATTTATTATTTATGATGAAAAGTTTTCATTATAAATAATCGATGGTAAATTAGTAATTTAAAAAAATATAAAAAGATGGACTATTTGAGATAAAAATTTTTATCATAAATAATAAATTATTTATAATATAAATCATATTTACATCATCAATAATCTATTATTTATGATAAAAATTTTGTTTGCAAATAATCAATCATAAATTAGTAATTTAAAAAATATAAAAGGATAGACTATTTGTGATGAAAAATTTTTATCATAAATAATAGATTATTTATAACATAAATCATATTTATGTTATAAATAATCTATTATTTATGATAAAAAAATTTTATCATAAATAATCATTAATAAATTAATAATTTAAAAAATATAAAAGGATGGACTATTTATGATAAAAAATTTATTAAAAATAATAAATTTTTTATGATGCAAATGATATTTACATCATAAATAATCTATATTTATGATGAAAATTTTTTATTATAAATAATCAATCATAAATTAGTAATTTAAAAAATATAAAAGGATGGACTATTTGTGATGAAAAATTTTGTTATAAATAATTAATTATTTAAGATGCAAATCATGTTTATGTCGTAAATAATCAATTATTTATGATAAAAAAAATTTATCATAAATAAAAGATGGTAAATTAGTAATTTAAAAAATATAAAAGAATGGACTATTTGCAACAAAAATATGGTTTGCATCATAAATAATTTATTATTTATGATAAAAAATTTCATCATAAATAATTAATTCTAAATTAGTAATTTTCGTCTCATGCCCGCGACTCACTAGGGTAGCAAGCAAAAATGCACTATGGCTGATGTGACAGGATTGAGAGGTGCGAGCACGTCCACTATTAGCTAGCCCATGGATAAATTAATATTTTTTTGAAAATTTTAAAATTAATATTCTTTTAATTTTTTAATTTTTAAATATTATATAATTTTAAAATTTAAAGCTCATCTTCATCATTTATTATTTAAGTAATTATTATTAAAATATCATCACAAAATACCATCTCGATTTGGTAGTTTTGACTATGTCGATCAACAAAATTTAATTTCAATGATCACAAACGATCACATGATGATCTGATAGATAAAAACTACTGATGGATTTAAAAACTTACAACGATAATTTTTATGATATTTATAGCATACTTTCAAAATTTTACTTCAATTGAATATGGTTATTATTATCAATTTAGCATGGAATGATTTAGATCGTTAAATAAAAAATAAATGATCAAAAGAATAAATAACGATCGATTATAAGATAATTTTTTAGATAAATGATCTTTGCTACTATTTTAATCTTTTATACGATGGTTATCATAAGATCTAAACTTTACGTATATGAATCATCTATGTTAAGCAAATTTTACTAAAGCATAAGTATAGTTGCTTAAGGACTTTAAGAATGTCTATCAAGAGACATATAATTTTTGATAGTTTATATATGCGTGGTTTGCTTTCTATAATCACCATCGTACAAATGATCAAACTATTAGTAAATATCATTTATCTAAAAAAATTATCTTATAATCATACATCATTTAGCCTTTTGATCACTTCTTTTGCATTTAATGGTCTAAATCATCCCATGTTAAATTAATCATGATAAGTATATCTGATTGAAATAAAATTTTGATAGTCTACTATAAATATCACAAAGATCATCGTTGCAAATTTTTAGATTTATTGATGATTTTTATCTATTAGATCATTATGCGATCGTTCGTGACTGTCAAAATTAAATTTTATTAATCGACATAGCTAGAGCTATCGGATCGAGGCAATCTTTTGTAATGATACTTTAATAATAATTACTTAAATAATCAACAATGAAGATGAACTTTAAAATTTAAAATTATATAATACTTAAAAAATATAAAAAACTATTTTTTAAAAAATATAAATTTTTAAAAATTTTAAAAAATACTAATTTGCCTGCAGGTAAGCTAAAAGCAGATGTGCTAGCACCCCTTAACCCCGTTGCATTGATCATGCATGATGCATCCAAATAGTCCACCTTTTAATTTTTTTAAATTATTATTTTAAGGATAATTATTTATGATAAAATTTTTTCATCATAAATAATTTATATTTATGGTGGAAACTCTATTTTCTTTGCATATAATAGATTATTTATGATGGAATTCATCATAAAAAGATTGATATTTAATTTTTTAAATTACTAATTTAAGGATAATTATTTATGATGAAAATTTTTTATCATAAATAATCTATTATTTATGAAATAAATATTATTTCCATCATAAATAATAATTATTTATGATAAAAAATTTTATCATAAATAATCAACACCATTTTAATTAGATAATAATTATTTAGATAATTATTATTAGCGATGGAATATAAGATTTCATCATAATTTTTTTTAAATTTTTTATTATTTTTAAAGGGAGATTTTTTAGTAAAAAATAATTGATGGAATTTATTAGTGATAAAAATTAAAATTTCATCGCAAATAATTTTTTTAGTAATGAAATTTTTATTACTAAAATGTCATCACTAAATCTCTTTAAATACCCATCACTTCGATGTTGCTTCCTTCCCATGAAACCCACTCGACCTCTCCAAAACCCTCTCTTCTTCTCTCCTCCCCCCTCCTGGCTTCCATCGGGCAGCGATATGTCCTCGCTGCCATCGCAACTCTACCGTCGTTGCCGTTGTCACTACCGCTCTGCATGTGAACCAAAGGTAAGCTCTGATCATGTTTTAATTTTTTTCAATCTTTCTACATGTAGGTGTGGTGGCTAATGCCGTGCGTGGCCGGTGATGGGCGGTGGGGCATGGGGGGTGGTGGGGTGGGTGCCGGCAGGGGATTCAATGGTGGAGAGTGTTTTGGAGGGTGTCGTGGTGTGACAGCACGAACCAATGGGGTGGCGGCGGGGGTGCAGGGGTGGGTGGTGGTGTTGGGGTCGGGTGGGGGTCACGAGGGTGGGGTGGAGGGGCACCCGGAGGGTAGTGGTGGTGGGCAATAGCTAGGTGGGGCCGTTGGGGCTGGACAGTGGTTGTGAAGGGTTAGATGGGAGCCATGGGTGGTGCGATGGTGGAGGGGCATCATAGGGGTGTTGGGGCGGAGGGCACCATGTGGATGAAAGGCTGCGAGGGGTAGGGGGCGGAGGGGCGGTGGTGATGGGTCGGATGGGGACCATGAGAGGTGGTAGGCGATGGTGAAGGTCGGATGGTGGTAGGCGGACCTAAAGAGGTTACATTTTGTAGAAGAAAAATAAATTATTTATTAAAAATTAATAATTATTTATAATAATAATAACTATTAAAATATAGATTGATAAATAAAATTAAATAAAATATTTAAAAATATTTCAAAATAAATTATTCTTTATAATGAAAATAGTTAAATTTTTAAAATAATTTTTATGCATTTACTTATTATAATTTAATATTTTTACTTGTTTAGTCCTTGTATTTTATTATGATTATGTTTTAATATTTTAATTAGGATTAGCCAAAGATTTTAATTTTTAATGCATATTATTGCTGCTTAAAATTATATGCTTCGAGAGCGAAGTGGTCGATCTTGTGCAGGGGTGCTGGAGTGACTTGCAAAATAAAGTCAGAGCTAGAGGATTTGACTCTGACGAGAATCCTTCGACGCTCAAGTCAGTAGATAATAGAAAAGCAATAACGGATTCTCTAAGAGAGATTTTTTGCTTACCTTGGATCTTTGAGGCTTGTGTATTTGTAGAGAAAATGCATTGCGGACGTTATGCTGTTCTATAATTTCAAGCCGCTAATCACATTATTTTGAGATTAAGATCCTTTTTTAGAGTGGGGGGCTATTATTGGCATGATCAGGATGTCTTATCTACTTCTATGAGTTCAAGCAGAGTGGAAAATATTTTGATCATGGCTGGATTGCAGCTGGATTATTGTTTGTCCATAAAAGAAATCCCAAATATATCGAGGAGCTATTCGTTTGAGGTGATTTAAGATGTCTAAGTACTGAACAAGTTGTTATCAAAAAGAATAGCTCGAAAGCATGCCTTTGTCCATCTTGTGGGTCAGAAAGTATGAAGGTGGTCTCTTTACCTTAGTATGTTGATGTCTCTATGTCGGTCTGAGATGTTCTGATCATTAATTAGGTTGATCCAAGGTGTTCATGTTACTACCACAATATTATCCTCCTAGTGTTGAGAATTGTGTCCTAAAGCCAATCATCAACCTATTGATGGTTGAGCTATTTTATAATTATAATTAATTTATTAATTAATAAAATTATTTTGGCATCTTTTTCATCATAAGTTTACATCTTCTAATGAACTCCATTGTTGTGATGAAGTTCTTAGCACTATTTAGTTTCGATAAAGAGAGAATTTATTGATTAGTTCTTAAATCTGTTCATGATCAAATGATAGGTTGTTAATTAGGATGATTGCGTCTATCGGACATAGATCGTTGTATGCCAAATAGGTTGATTGTCCTCTTAACCAAAGAGTATGGAGACACTAGTATGGAATACATGTGAGATGTATGGGTATATCATCATTGAACGTGAGCAACTCTAGAGTATTCTACTGTCGAGAATGCCTGTGATGGGATATAGGTTTAAGTATCTCTTAGACCTGAGATCGCCTTAGTGACTTGCAAGCAACTCACCGTGCTTTGGTATCAGACTAACTAAATTTTAGTTTGATAATGAAAGGCTTTTGGGCATAATCAAGTACTTGTGAAGTTAGAGTGTGATCATGATGAGATTGACCACTTCAAGAGTTAGAGAAGAACGTATCACTGTATTTCAATGTAGCAAAATCTTGGTCAGGATAATCCATCAGATGGATTTGATATTTTGAAATACAATATGAATAACCTGATCAGAGTTAATAGTTGAACTCTGAGGTATCCTATGAGCATTTTGGTCAAGAGGATGAATTATATGAAAACTATATCCGCATGGATTCTAAGGATGTTGTTCTACATATTCGACCTATCCAACCATCGGATACTATTGCTCGATGGTTACTTTGATTGGTATAAAAATATATTTTTATACTATTGACTTAGATTTAGACCTATGAGGTCACACATATTAGAGCTCATGATCCATTTGGATGGTTGATCAGTGATTAAGAATCATTCTAGGGTTAAACGATCAATACGATTCATGTTTAACCTAACGCAAGTATTCCAGGAGGATCGATTAGCAATTCAATTGCTATTTAGCTTAATTTGATTAAGTTAGAGGGTTGAGATTAAGTCTAATTAAATATAATTTAATTATATTTAGTTTGGACTTGATTGGATCAAGTCTAATTGGCTTATTGGATAAGCCAAGTGCAAGAAAAAACTAGTCCTAGTTCAACTAGGACTTGGATCAACCTACTTTCCTAATTTGATTATAAAATTAAATTAAAATTAAATATAATTTAATCTAATTTAATTAGAGAGGATCAAACGAATCAAGTAGTTGGTTAGATGGGATCAACAATGCTTAAATTGACCAGCCTAAATGAGATTAAGTCTGGGTCAAGATTGAGTACAATCAAGCAAGACCCTTAATTAAGGCTCAGGGTTAGAGTCTGGATTGGTAGGCTAACCCAATTGTTCTGGCTTCAATAATTTGGTATGTGTGTTGGTTGGTGTGGTTAAGTTGATATGGTTATGTTGGCCATCAGATGGGTTGTTTTTTGTTTGTTTGGTGGGGGTGGGTGGTTTTTTGTGGGTATTACGACCGACTGAATTTTAATTGGGAGCTACTCGACCCTGAATGCATTTCTTGTACGAGTTAATGGCATATGCGCTAATGCTTCCGATGTTGAGTCTAGTGGGTCTGCTATTGTATGTTCGTGTACGCGCATTGGTGTATTCTGTTGGTAGGAATCTCCAGCGTGAGGTGCTCGATTGTGCGATCTTTGTTAGAGTTGGGTGCATATGAGGTTAGTTACATCCATAGTAGTTATATTGTTATTGCTAGAACGTAAGTTTGCTATGTTTTAATGAGACCTGAATCAATTCTTCCTAAGAAAAGATTAAGTCTGAGGTCTTCCACCATTGTAGATGTGCGGCCCTTTCCGTGGGTTGAATTGTTCCGACTGGATACAGTGGCTCAGATTGCAACCGAAAAGATTAACCATGTCTATTAGGCATTGATGCTATGGCTGGAGGATGAGTTGGACCATATTTGGATACGGTAGAAGCTCAATTAGAAATTCAAGTCTTGGCAAATGGTGGATCTGACTTAACTAAGGAGTGGAATCAATATTCTGGATATGGTGAGATTCAGAATAGAGATCAAGTTGGGTGCACCATGATTAGAGAATCATTGAACAAGAGTTGTTCACTCATTGGCTAACCCATCACCAATAATTGTTAGGTTGAGGTGATGAGTCAGTTGTGAGACCGCACCACCACTAGAAATCATTAATCATGGAGATTTTTGCATCTCTACGAGGAGGGAGTGTAGGGATCCAAGAAAATGTGGAACTAAATTTAATAATATAAAATAAAATTCTAAATAAATTGGTCCAAGTCATAATTAAGTATCTAACTAGAATCTTTTGACTCTCTACAGAAAATATCTGCGTCTAACCCATTAGCAACGTATCCTGGACAACACATAGACTGACCGAACTTAATTACAAAGATTGGCTCAGGAACTACAAAATCATTTTGGTTTTCAAGAAGTTAACCCATGTTTTGGACCAAGGATCCTCCCATCTTACCAGCCCATCCATCCATTGAACAAAAAGCATCTTTGGAAAAATGGATAGATGAAGATAATAAGGCCAGATACTACATATTGGGTTCGATGTCTGATGAGCTCTAGTACCAACATGAAGATATCGAGACTGCTCGCCAAATGTTGGCTCACCTGCAAGAGATGTTTGGTGACCAGAGTCACGCAGCAAGTATCAGTCACGAAATACTTTTTAAGGCTAAGATGCGTGATGGGCAGTCAGCCCAAGATCACTGTCTGATGATGATCAAGAACTTGGAAGAGCTTGAGAAGCTCAGTATGAAGTTAGACTTGGATCTACAGAATAATGTTATTCTGTAATTCTTGACTGATGCATATGAGCAATTCATCATGAATTCACACTGCTGCATAATTCTTGGCCGAATTAATGAATATGCTGGTCACTGCTGAGCTTTCCTATAAAAGGTTCTAAAGGCTCAGTTCTTGTATGGAACGAACTTCTTCCAAAAGAAAGTCTTGGAGAAAAAGAAGTCTGCAAAAAAAAAGTAGAAGGTGGAAGGAAGCAAAGAAGAAGAAGGCAGAGTCGAAGAAAGAAGGCCAGCTGCAAAGGAAAATAATTTTCATTGTAACAGCGATGGCCACTGGAAGCAGAACTACCTACTTACTAGCACCACACCTGAGACAAGAAGGAAGTGTCCTTCTAGAGGTATGCTCGTTATTGAGTCTAATCTTATGATTTTTCTGCATATCTGTTGGTCTTGACTCTGTTCTAGTGCTCATACTATGCACTTCTATGCAGGATCTTAGGATAGCAGGAGACTGAGGATGGAGACATGATCCTATGCATTGGAATGGAGCAAGAGTGCTGCAGTGGTGGTGAAACATACCCTCTTCGATTACCATCTGGTTAGACTTAAGTTTTGAAAGACTGTTATTATTCCTGTAGCTAGTAGGAATATGATTTGCCTATTTCATGCGTTAGCACTAAGAAGCTATGTGATTACCTTCTTTAAGGACCATTGTAACATTCATTATGAAAGAAATAAAATGCAAATGGTTTCTCTTATTAAGATCTTTATCAAGCTACATATTGATGTATTATTCTAACTATTGAGTAAAACTGTGAAATGCCAAATGACCTAGGGATAGTCCAAATGATAGGTATTTATGCACCTGAGATATGTCATATAGCAGAAGATAGGATCAACAAATTGGAGAAAAGTGGCTATTGAGTCCATTGACTTTCGAGTCATATCCAACTTATAATCTTGTCTTCAAGGCATATACTCTTTTTGTTGGACATGGGGAAAGGGTCACAGATCTCCTTGCCCTAGTACAACTAATGTTGCGTCCATTTGATGTGTCGGCTAGAGATAATTTTATCTACTTCATTACCTTTACCGATGATCTGATCTAGGTATGGTAATGTGTATCTTATGAGACCAAGTCTGAAATTCCTTTAAAAAGATCAAAGAATTGCATACATGAAGTAGACAAACCAAACTGAAAAACTCATTAAGGTTTTTCGATCAGATCGAGGAGTGAATACCTTAGTCGGAAATTCCCTAGACTATCTCAAGAAAAGTGCATAGTCTCTCAATGGACTCCACCAGGAACACCTCAACTCAATGAGTTCAGAATGGAGAAATCGAACTCTATGGATATGGTCCGATCCATGATGAGTCTTACAGACCTTCCTAATTTTCTTTGGGGACAGCTCATTGTTATTCAAATTTATCTACTGAATAGAAATTCCCTCTAAATCGTCTTACCAACACTGTGAGATAATGCAAGATAAGAACAAGTCCGAGTCATCCTCAAATTTGGGGTTGTTTAGCTCATGTCAAAAGACACAAGCGACAAGTTAGAAGTTTAGGTCCTTTTAAGCGTCGATTCA
>QRFJ01004393.1:0-77698 GCA_006176705.1 Cocos nucifera | reverse complement strand
TAAGATATCCTAAAGAGTCATTAGGATACTATTTCTACATTCCAGAAGACCACAATGTGATTCTGAGTCGACATGCCATCTTTCTTGAAAAATAGTTAATTCAAGATAGCGGCATTGGAAAGCAGATTAAGCTTGATGAGAAAGTCTCATAAGTACAATGAGTTAAGGACCAATTGGAACCAAATCAGGTTGAGCTAATAAGAACACTACCTCCTCCACCTCGTAGATTGGAAAGAGTTTTTCGTTCCCCTGAAAGATACTTGGACATTATTTTAGAGAAAGTAGAGAAAATATTCCTCGTAGGTAATGGTGCTCATGGTGATGATCCCAAAACCTACAATGAGACGATATCAGATATCGACTTCGAGAAATAGCTAGAGGCAATGCAGTCAGAAATTGACTCGATGCACTCAAACCAAGTTTGGACCTTGATAGATCCACTAGAAGGTATAGTACCTTTTGGGTGTAAATGGATCTTCAAGAGAAAGATTAGTGCAGATGGAAATGTGGAGACATTCAAGGCTAGACTAGTAGCAAAAGGTTATAGTCAACGCGAAGGCATTGACTATCATGATACCTTTTCTCCAGTGGCTATGCTAAAATTCATCTGCACATTGCTTGCTATTGCAGCCTATTTTGATTATGAAATATGGCAAATGGACGTAAAAATGGTGTTCTTAAATGGATATCTTGAGAAAGTATATGGAACAGCCGTTAGATTTCACATCCAGTGATACTGATCACAAGGTTTGCAAGCTGCAAAGGTCCATATATGGACTTAAGCAAGCATCTCGGAGATGGAACATCCATTTCAATGATGTGATCAAAATATTTGGTTTCATCAAAAATGAAGAGGAACCACGTGTCTTCAAAAAGGTTAGTAGGAGCGCTGTTGTCTTCCTTGTATTGTACATGGATGACATCCTCCTTATTGGGAATAATATTTCCATGATGATGACAGTCAAAATATGATTGTCCAAGAAATTCTCTATGAAAGACCTAGGTCAAGCATCCTTTATTCTAGGAATTAAGGTCTATAGGAATAGACTGAATAGGATGCTAGGAATTTCACAGAAGATGTACATAGAGAAAGTACTAAAGAGGTTTAGTATGGAAAACTCTAAGAGGGGATTAATACCCTTCAGACATGGTATTCATCTTTTCAAGAAGATGTGCCCTAGCACACTTGAGGAAATAGAATGCATGAGCAAGATCCCTTATGCTTTTGCAATAGGGAGCCTCATGTATGCCATGCTATGTACATGATTTGATATAGCCCATGCTGTGAGTGTCAGAAGCAGATATCAGTCAAATCTAGGTGAAGAATACTGGACTTCTATGAAATGTATCCTTAAGTACTTAAGAAGAACTAAGGATATGATGTTGGTCATTGGTAACGGAGAACTTCAAATCCAGGGATACATAAACTCAGATTTTATGTTCGATGTAGATGATCGAAAGTCGACATCTGGGAGTCTATTTGTGTGTAATGGTGGTGCTGTCAGCTGAAAGAGTTCCAAGCAAATCGTGATAGCAGATTCTACCATGGAAGCAGAATATATCGCTGCATCAGAGGCTGCGAAGGAAGCATTCTGGTACAAAAAGTTTGTTGTAGAAATCGGAGTAATGCCATCAGATGCTATTCCTCTATACTGCGACAACAATGGTGCCATAGCCCTTGCTAAGGAGTTGAGGTCTCATCAGAAATCCAAGCACATTGAGCGACGATACCACCTCATCCATGATTATCTTAAGAAGGATTACGTCGAGGTCAAGAGAGTCAATTCCATAGACAATGCGGCAGACCCACTTACAAAACCATTGGGACAACAAAAGATCGAAGCCCACCTTAAGAAGATGGGACTTAGACTTATAGCCAATTGGCTTTAGGACAAGTGGGAGATTGTTAGATATATGTGCCCTAGAAGCCAGAATTGGCTGACACTTGTAATACACTTCTAGGGGCAATTTATAATTTTGACTATAATCAATAAAATAGTTTATTTTCTATCACATATGTGTATTTAGTGTCCGTGATACATCCTTTGAGTTAATGGTAATGAAAATTCATATTTTCAAGAGTTGAAAATTTAAGACATGAATAATCATTATTAACTCATAAAATGCTCCTGACCATAGGATCATCATGAGGATGGTGATTGATCCAGAAGGTTGGTGTATAATTGCTTCTCTTTAGTAGATGAGTCTTGAGTCTATGGTGTGGAGACATCAGAGCGAGAGTACAGGTACTTATTAGAGAATGAGGGCACTGAGCGTGACCACCTTGAGTAGTCATTAGGAAGTCTACCTTCTCGTAATGACTGACTCGATGCTGCAGTAGTGTGTCTGGTTCTTTGATCTGAGGTGCATCGATAGTTCACCTTGAGGGTGTTATAGTTTGACTACACCATAACTCGGTCTCCTAGCCATTCAAAATTCTGAGGTGTATGTTGGCTATAGCATGTTCATTGTAGGAACTAGATTGCATCAAGATGGAATCTATCTACCTCGATGGTAGAGGAGCAGCCCTATGATGATCATGAGAATCAAGTCCAGAAGCCCATGGCCATGGTAGAGTGAAATAATAGAAAAAATTTCTATTTAGGTTTTCACATCGGACTTGAATCGAATGATTATATCATATGATAGAAACTAGGATTTGACGAGTTCACCTTAATCCTAATCTGATCGGGGCTCAAGATAGAAGAACTTAATCACACAGGTAGCTGCACCAAGAGGTTTGCATTCATCTCTGATGGGTTGCCACCATATATTGGTAGGTGTCACTGATGGATTTTGAGAGCAATTAGAATGATTTAGAAGATCGATCATTCTAGCTGTTCGAATCAGAAGAGTTCTGATCCATCGAAAGGAGTTTCGATGATGTATATGATAGAGATCATGACATATCCCATTACCATATAGAACTAAACTTAACTGGGTTACACAAACAAGGATTTGAATTTGGTGATCATCAATTAAACTGATCCAATTTAATTGATCTGAATAAGATTCAATTAGGTTCAAGAAAATCATGCTAGCACTCGATTGAACCTAATGTTCTTCTTGTACTATTATAAATAGTTGTCCTGACTGAGTCAAAGGAGTTTGTGCTTGATCAAAGGTTTCATTTGGTCTGACTGGAGCCTGTCTAGATCAGAAAAGGGTTGTCTTATTTTATAAGATAATACCTACCATTTTTGGTCATCTGCCATTCTCATCCTTTGACTTTGGTCAAAAGTTGACCTTTGACTGGTCAAATGTTATCCATTGATACTTTGACTTCTGTCCACGTGTCATGTACCTATTGGAGAGCTGGTGGGGGCTTGTCCCCCTGTTAGTAGCTGACAAGGAGGAGGGCACAAGCCAAGGGTGGCATGCGCCCAAGCAGGAGGTGCCCAGGAGTCCCTATTGGATAGGGACTCCATCTCCTTTTTGGATTCCAAATAGACACCTCCTGAGAACCAACTTTGACTGGTCTTAGGTACCATCTAAGGAGGAATCAAGGGACTCTATTCTCACTAATCAGATTTAGATCTGATTTCATAAAGGATTGTGATTGGTTGGGAAGAAGAGGAGTTGGATCACGTATAGTCTATAAATAAGATCCTACGCCCAACTCAAAGAAAGAACACAATTCCCACACCCCAAGGCTGCCTCTCTCTTCCTCCTCCATGCCAAGCCCATCTTCTTCCTCTCCTCTCCATGTCTAAAATAGTTTGGAATTTTAGTTGGTGCGATCCAGGCGAGAGAAAGGCAACAGAAAGCTAGAAGGTTGTGCTGCTGTAAAGGATAATTGCTGATCTTCAAAAGGTATTTTGAAGATCCTCCAAATCAGATTCAGATCTAATTTTTAGAGACGTGATAGAGAAGAAGAGGATCTTCAGATCTAGCCTGAGTGAATATCGGTAGAGGTCAGGCACTTGCGTGGCTAGATCCAGAACCTTCCGCTGCTTAAAGGATCATCAATGGCTAATAGGATTACCCTACATCAAGATAAATTAAATTAAATTTAATTTATTTAGATTTTATTTTAATTATTAGAATAATAAGAATTAGATCTGAAATATTTTAGATCTGATTTGAATTAAAGAGAAAAAATTTTGAAATATATCTCTTGATCCGATCAGATCTGAACGAACCTGGTCTGGAAAATTAGGATTTTCCTTCAACTAAACTCCTACCTTCATAAGATAAGAGACTAGTGACAAAGCTCTCAGGGCCAAGGGAACGACCACCTCTAATATGAGGAGCAAAATGACAAAGATCTCAAGATCAAGAACATAAACATTCCTTAGCCAGAGCATGTTGATCCTGAGATTGATTTTAATGATTTTAAAATATTGAGTGAAAATATTACTAATTATGCATTTCAAGATTGGATGTAGGATTTTCTAAATGTTCACATTGACGAAATTCTTCACAAAAGAAACTCTCTCAACATGCCAAGCCAAAGGACTTCAAGGAATAACTTTTCATAAATTTGGATGGCTCGTTATGAATAAAATCAATTTGGAAGCTTTGGAGATAATTTGGAAAGTTTCAAAAGTTAAATTGATAAAGATGCTTGGAGAAGATCAAAGTTATAATTTCATCAAGTTGAAGATCAAGAAAATATGTTTCGAAAGCCTCAAAAGCAAGTAGAAAAGAATTCTGATCTTTTGGAGGTAATTCTATAATTTTTGGAAGTCAAAATTACAATAAAATTATGTTTGGGCAAAAAGGGATGACCTCTAGGTCATTTTCTTTCAAAATAGATAGCTTAGCATGCTTCAGCACATTATTTTTGTATGACCTTATAAAAGGGTCGACCCCTAGTGAAAAGATAGATCCATGGGTCGACCTTTGTTACATAAAAATAGAAAATAGAAGTTGAATTTTTGAGTGCAATTCAAGTGTCGACACCTGAGTAAAAGATGTCGACCCCAGATTAAAAGGTGTTAACCCCTGTAGAAAAGTGTTGACCCCAAGCACGGGATAGGTATAACTGCTAATTTTCTGTATCTTTTCAAATGACTATTTCTCCACTCCGATGGCTAGTTTAAGGCTTCCAACAACTAGAGCTAATCCTCCAGCCATCATCAAGAGAATAAAAGGCTAGAGAAACATTTGGAAAGTAAGATTAAGAAATTTTAAAGTAAAATCATTTTGAATTTAAGAGTTTTTCATTGTATATCAAAACGAGAGAAAAAAGAGAGGAACCAAGCTTTAATTTTAGAGGGCATTCAAGAGTTATCTTCCACAACATCTTAAGCAAACTCTTAGCATCATTTGAAGAGAAGTGAAGCTTCAAAAGAGCACATATTTAGCCACTTCTTCAAGCTTCTAAAAGAGGTTTTTTTTTTTTAAATTTTATATTTAAATTGTTATACGTACCTTGTATTTTCATTTATTTACAAGTTTCTTTTAGAAAAGAAACTTGAGGTGTAGACTTGTTTAAGCCGATAATTGAATGGTGTAAAAGGATATGGTTGGTTCTCCTTGTTTAAAATCAATTGGGTTGATAGTGAACCCAGAAAAATATCGGTGTAGGATTGTGGTTGGTGAGCCCGGGAAAACCAACTAGGTTTGTTTGTGATCCCAAATTAAAACAAATAAATTGTAATCTAAGAATTATAGTGAAACTCCCATAAAAATGTTGGAGAGTAGATGTAGCTACGGGATTGCACTGAACCACTATAAATTTATTGTGTTTGTGTTATGTCTTGTTTTATTCATTTTACTTGCTTTACTTGCTTGACACTAGTTTAATTCATACATTGCTTCACTCAATTTTCAATTTCATTATTGCATATATCATAAATAATATAATTACTTAAATTAATCTCATTAGAAGCACATATTTTCATTAGAGCTTAATTTGGCTAAGATTTAAAAGAACTCAATTCACCCCCCTCTTGGATTGCTACCTCTGGGTAGCAAGTGGTATCAGAGCAGGTGCTCTATTATTAATTATTGATCTAACCATCAAGAGCCAAAGATCTTAGCAACCTAAAATAGAATTTTTTTTTAATGAAGGCCATTCCATTGATCGACCCCTACTATTTGATGGCTTAAATTATACTTATTGGAAAGCTAGGATAAAAATCTTCATTCAAGCACATGACAATACTTTATGAAAGATTATTGTCAATAGCCCTCACACACACAATTCATCATTTGTTGATAAAGAATCAATGCATATAAATGCTAAGACCATGAACATACTTTATCTCTCCTTGGACTTAAATATATTTAATATAATTTTTTTATGTATTTTGGCAAAAAATAGATGGAAGAAATTGGAAAAAACTTATGAGAGAGCAAATCAAATAAAAGAATCAAGCTTCCAAGAAGAAAAGAAAGCTGATCCTGGCATATGCCTCTTGGCTCATGAGGATAAAAAAGAAGAAAAGAAAGAAACAAAATAAAAAGAAAGCATTGATTAAGGAGGAGCAAGTCAAAGAAAAGAATAAGAAGGAGGAGAAAGATATCGCAATTTATTGCCTCATGGCTTAAAATGATGAGGTATATCATGAACACTCCTCTGAATTTATTTTTAATGAATTATATGAAGCTTTCAATGAGTTAATAGATGAACATAAAAAAATAAGGCTATAGAATAAAGAACTTAAAAAATCTAATCTTTTTTTGGCTGAATAAAAAAATAAGATTTTGAGTAAAAAAGAAGATCTTTTGAAAAATATAGAAAACATAGTCAAAGAAATTTTTTTTTTTTTGAAACAAATAGAAATCTTAACTAAGAAAAAGAAAAATCTTGCAAAATCTAAAAAATTTCTAGTTGAAGAAAAATAAAAACTTTTAAAATCACCAAAGTTCTTAGAGGATGAGAAAGATAAGTAATTGAAATTTGAAAAATCTTTAGCAAGAGAAAAAGAAAAGTTTTTGATTTATGAAAAATCTCTTTTGGAAGAAAATATTAAACTAAAGAAAGAGATTGAAAGCTTAAAGTCCATGATTGAAAAGTTTACAGTTAGATCTAAAAAGCTTCAAGTCATTTTAAATAATCAAATAGCTATTTTTGATAAACCTAGAATTACTTATGATTCAATAAGAAAATAAAAGTTTAACAAAAATATGCTCAACAAAGCTTCGACTGAGAATCATTCAATTAAGTGCTTTAAATATAATAAAGTTGGCCATAAAATTTTTGAATGCAATATTAAAAGAAATGACCAAGCTTCTATGAAACAAATTTGGGTTCCAAAAGGAACCATGAGCTCTAACCTCTATGGATGCAAGATGATTTGGGTACCAAAAATTATTAAGTGATTTTACAGGTGCACCAAGAATCCAATTGAAATAAAAGAAAAAAAAATTTATAGATGCCTTGGAAATGAAAAGGGATGGGTATTGATGCATGGTATAATCTAAACATTCTTTTACATCATACCATCAATGATTGTTAAAGTTATTTTGATTGAATCTATTGACTTTAATATGATTTCATATTATATTTACTTGTTTGAAATTCTTTTCATATATTAGCAAGATTAGTATGATTGATTGATTTTGATGATTTGAATACTTTGATTTTAAGAGGTCAATATGCTCTCCTCTAAGTATCATGTTATGATATGGATTAAAATTATCTTAAAATTTAACATGATATAATAGCTTTTCCATATCAATTTTGCAATTGATAAACTTGAATTAAAAGATGCTTAATTGGATATGAATATTTTTGAATTACTGAACATACAAGTAAAATTAAGTTTGACATTCCTCCATAAAATGCTAAATTAATAAAATTCTAATAAAAATTAGCATAAAATAAGTACTTAAAGATAAGATATCAGTTATAAAATTTAAAATGCTTGATATATTAAGTTGCATTGCATCTTAGGTTAACCCCTAAGGATTTGAAATCCCATAGTTAGATCAATATATAGAGCCAATATCTAGATTCCGCTCAGTTTAACCTCAATCAATTTTATCCCCCAACTTGAAGAATGCCTTTCATACTCAGTATCAAATTGAATTTAAAATATACTTTCATATTTTATTCATATTATTTTCAAGCAATAAATTTAAAAGTTATTTTTTTTAATTTAAAAGTGGTATCAAATCTGTTAAGAAAATCTTGATTTACTTCAACTAAATAGGTATCAAATTGAAAGAGATCTTTCAAAGATGTCACATTTTCTCTTCAAAATATTAGGTATCCAAAATTGAATTATTTTTCATATTTGATATCAAGAAGTTTTCTGTTTGAACTAATTTTTAAAATAATCAATATCATAATTCTTATAATTGGTATCAAACAGTCTATTTTTGTCTTAAATTTTCTTACTTTTTTGTTTGGCAAAAGAAAAAAATATTTTATCTCAAATCTAGGTTAGCATAGCTTATATGATATCATTTGAGATAAAATTAAGAATTTCATATCTTTTCTAAACTTGATTAAATTATATTTATTAAGAGAAACAAGATCTAAGTTTAAATAGAACATCTCTCTATGATTTATTTTGCATGATCTATTGGTATTAATTCAAATTATTTTATCAAAATAATTTGATCTAAATTTAATTGATTCATCTTTTTTTGATTAAAGACTTCAATAATTAATATCAAATAGACCATTATTATCTTACATTCTATTGCTTTATCTTTGATAAAAAAAAAAGAAAATATCTTTGTGAATAATCTATCTTGCATGAATATATCAAGACAAAAAAAAAATCTTTGATATTATATCTTGAGATAAATTATAAGATTGATATCTTTATGCTTCATATTGATTGATACTACTTAAGAAAAGAAAGAGATATTTTTTAAAAAATTAAACATATTTCTTTATGATTTGCTTTGAATGATATAACTAAATTTCTAAGTTTGAAAGGATCTATATATCTTGGATTTATAAAGTTTAGAGAAACAAACAAAAACTTCTTTCAAATGATACAAACAAATAATTTTTTAAAAATTTATTATAATTAGCATCATAATTTATATCAAATAATCTATTTTTGTTTGAATTCTATTACATTATCTTTTTGCAAAAGAAATGTCTCAAATTTGAATTTTCATGCTTATATTCATACCATTATATTATTTGAGATAAATTCTTATAATATGTTTTTAAATGATCTACTTTAGTATTAAAAGAAGAAAAGTATTTTCAAGACTATATTATTTAAAACTTTTGAAGTCCAAAATTTTTTTAATTAAAATTGAGAAGTATGTATGCATCTGCATTTTTGAGAAAAGAAAGAATTCTTGATCAAAATTTGAAACTTAAATAATCTAAATTTTTAACTATGGCATCAGTTAAGTTTGTATTAAATATGCTTAATTTAAAAGATAGGAAGAGAAAGTAAAATTTATACTCTTAAAAGGCTACTTGATTGAAAATATCTTAATATAAAGAGAAGAATTTATTTAAGATAAATTAATTACTAAATTAGTATTAATTAAAATTTAATATGATATCAAATTAAAGATGCTTAATTTAAAAGAAAAAATGGAGAGTAACAAATATTGTAAATCTTTAGTATGCAAATTTTGAAAAAAAAAGAGAAAGATCATGCTAAAAAATGAATATGTATATTTCAATTTAATAATCTAAATTTAAAATAAACTTATTTTAAAATAAAAAGAAGGAGAAAGTTGAAAAATAAATTAATCCAACTATTAGTATGAAAAATAGGGAGAGAGATATTTTATAATTTAATTTGATTTGATTAAAAATATTAATAAACTTTTGACCTAAAATTTTCAATCAATTATCTTTTTTTGAGCTTTATTATATTGATTATAAATTTTCAATCAAATATCTTATAGTATTGTCAATTTGTGCTTTTATGTGTTTATTCAATTTGATTTACTTGATTTAAAATGCTATTGATTTAAAATAGTTTCTGACAAATAAATTAATATTCAATAATTAAAAATTACTTAAAGTGATATCATTAATATGTTGGTTTTATATTTTGATTTACATGATTATTCTTCATAAATGAATGGAGTTAAATTAAATTGAAAATATATTCTTACTCTAAAAAAATGAATTTTAAACTTAATTTTAAAATTTATTTAAAAATTTAAATTTGATACTAAATTTTTGATGTGTATTGCAAAATTTTTAAAAATTATTTATATTAAAATAATTTTTTTTGAAGTAATGAATTTAAAAATGTGACTATTCTTTGCTTTGATACTATTTATTTTGCTTTGCTCAATACATTTTTGATATATATCTTTTTCAAACTTAATTGACTAAATTTTTTTTAAAAAAAATTAAATATTAAAGTACATATTATGCTTGATTTCATGGTCAATTTTTTTGAAAAGCTCTATTCCTCTTAAAACTTAAAAGTGCATATTTGAAAATCTGATGAAAAGGTCATACTCATTTTTGAGTGCAGTCCAAGTACTGACATCTGAGCAAAAGGTGTTGACCTCAGATCATAAAGTATTGACCCTAGATCAAAAGGTGTCGACTTCTATAGAAAAAGTATCGACCCCAAGCATACGATAGGTATAACGACTAATTTTCTGTAGCTTTTCAAACGATTATTTCTCTACTCCAATGGCTAGTTCAAGACTTCTAACAGTTAGAATTGATCCTCCAGCCATTATCAAAAGTATTAAAGCCTAGAGAAATATTTAAAAAGTAAGATTAAGAAATTTTAAAGTAAAATTATTTTGGATTTTAGAGTTTTTTTATTGTACATCAAAAAGAGAGAAAAAAGGGAGGAACCAAGCTTTAATTTTAGAGGACATTCAAGAGTTATCTTCCATAACATCTTAAGCAACCTCTCAGCATCATTTGAAGAGAAGTAAAGCTTTAAAAGAGCATATATTCAGCCACTTCTTCAAGCTTCTAAAAGAGTTTTTTTTTGTTTTATATTTAAATTGTTATACCTTGTATTTTTATTTCTTTACAAGTTTCTTTTGGGAAAGAAACTTAGGATGTAGGCTAGTCCAAGCTGGTAATTGGATGGTGTAAAAGATTATGGTTGGTGCTCATTGTTTAAAATCAACTGGGTTGATAGTGAACCCAAAAAACAATCAATTTGGGATTATGGTTGGTGAGCCTGGCAAAACCAACTGGGTTTGTTTGTGATCCTGGATTAAAATAAATATACTATAATCTAGGAATTATAGTAGAACTTTCAAGAAAAGCTTGGAGAGTGAATGTAGGTGTGGGGTTGCACCGAAGCACTATAAATTTATTATGTTTATGTTGTACCTTGTTTTATTCATTTTACTTTCTTTACTTGCTTGATACTAGTTTAATTTGTACATAGCTTCACTCAATTTTTAATTCTATTATCATATATATCATAAATAATATAATTACTTAAATTAATCTCATTAGAAGCATATATTTGCATTAGAACTTAATTTGGCCAAGATTTAAAAGAACCTAATTCACCCCCCCTCTTGGGTTGCTATCTCTAGGCAATAGAATGTCTATCAGAAGCCTCTTTGAATCGGTTGAAGCCTATCAAGGCCTCTCCATTCTTCTAGTAGATGACTGCAGCCCTAGCAGAGAAATATAATTTCATCCTTTTCAAAAGGACCACCCCGCTCCTTCATCACCTCATGGAAAGTTTTGACTATTGTTGTTGGAAAGAAAGGCAAGCGGAAGTCCCCTATAAATAGAAAAATCTGCCATAATTGCTAACTGAAGGAATTTCTAGTTTCCTGCCATAGGATCGATTTGATCAGATCAGATCTACAGCAAAACTTTTCAAAAAAATTTTTATGATCCAATTAGATCTAAGGGTTCTTAGATCTAATTAGATTTATCTAAAATAAAAATAAAAAAAAATTAAATTAGTGATAGCGATTATCACCTGATTAGATGAACTGCTCATCCATAGTGATAATCTGATGATGATCCAAGATTTCAACTTGAGCCACACTCATGTTTGACCTCTACCAGCATCCACTCAAATCAAATCTTGAGGTCTTCTCCTTCTAGATCTGATCTCAAAAGATCAAATCTTGAATCAATCTAATTTGCCTTCGATCTAATCTTCAGCACAGCATGATCGTCTCATAATCGGAATCTCCTTGACTCGATCTTCGTAGCACCAAGACCTCGACCTTTCCTTACTGATTCACCCAACACCTTAGGCGTGGAGAAGACAGAGAGGGGCAAGGAGAGGAGGCATGGAGGTGGAGAAACTGGTAGAGCCTAGGCATGGGATCAGTTGGAATTATAAAATCCTTGGGCGTAGGGGTCCTTTTATAGACCTATGTGCCACCCTGGAGTCATTGGGCTTTAAGCAACTAGTTTACATAAAGCAGAAGGACTCTACCATAAAGCCCACACCAACATTAGAATTCTCCTTTATTTTGTTGCACAAAATTGGAGAAATATCGGCATCCAAATCAGATAAGGAAGGAGGGTTGGCGCACAAGTTGATCTCCCTAGAGTTTGAAAAATTCGAACTCCTTGACTTGCTAAAATCCCATTTGAACGTGCTGAAGGGAAATCCTGATTTCCCAGTCCAGGTTCGTTCAGATCTGATCAGATCAAGAGATATATTTCAAAAATTTTTCTCTTGATCCCAATCAGATCTTGATATGTTTTAGATCTGATTCTTATTATTTTAATAAAATAAAATTAAAAGATAAATTAAATCAAATTTAATTTACCTGATCTGGGTAATCCTATTACCCTGTTGATGATCCTGTTTGCAGCGGAAGGTTCTGGATCTTAGCCACGCAAGCGCCTGGCCTCTACCGGTATCCACTCGGGTTGGATCTGGAGATCCTCTTCTTCTCTATCACACCTCCAAAAATCAGATCTGGATCTGATCTGGAGGATCTTCAAAACTCTTTTGAAGATGAGCAGTCGTCCTTTGCAGCAGCGCAGCCTTCTTATTTTTGATCGCCTTTCTTTGATCTGAATCGCACCAACCAAGGTCCAAAACTCCTTTTGGACGTGGAGAGCAAGGGGAGAAGAGACTATGGCATGGAGAAGGAGGGGAGAGGCAGCCTTGGGGCGTGGGGAAACTATGATCTCATCATATCTCTATATCTCATACAATCTGAGTTGGGCGCAGGGTCTTATTTATAGACTAGCTGTGATCCAACTCCTCTTCTTCCCAACCAATCACAACCCTTTGTGAAATCAGATCTAAATCTGATTGGTGGGAATAGAGTCCCCTGGATCCTCCTTAGAGGGTGCCTAAGACCAGTCAAAGTTGGTTCTTAGAAGAACTCTAATTGGAATCCAAAAAGGAGATGGAGTCCTTGTCCAACAAGGACTCCTAGGCGCCTCCAACTTGGGCACACGCCTAGGGTGGCGTGCGCCCTTCTCCTTGCCAGGTTCTGGCAGGGGGACAGGCCCCCACCAGCTCTCCAATAGGTGCATGACATGTGGTCAAAAGTCAAAGTGTCAATGGTCAACGTTTGACCAGTCAAAGGTAGACTTTTGACCAAAGTCAAAGAACAAGAAATGGCAGGTGACCAAAAATGGCAGGTAATGTCTTACAAAATAAGACAACCTTTTCTGACTTGGACAACCTCCAGTCAGACCATATGAAGGCCTCTGATTGAGCACAAACTCCTTTGGCTCAGTCAGGACAACTTATTTATGATAGTAAAAGAAGAACGTTAGGTTCAATCGAGTGCTAGCACGATTTCCTTGAACCTAATTGAATCTCATTCAGATCAATTGAACTAGATCAGTTCAATTGATGATCACCAGATTCAAACCCTTGTTTGTGTGACCCAGTTAGGTTCAGTTCTGTATGGTAATGGGATATGTCATGATCTCTATCATCGACATCATCGAAACTCCTTTCGATGGATCAGAACTCTTCTGATTCGAACAGCTAGAATGATCGATCATCTAAATCATTCTAATTGCTCCCAAAATCCACCAGTGACACCTAGCAGTATATGGTGGCAACCCATCAGAGCTGAATGCGAACCTCTTGGTGCAGCTACCTGTGTGATTAAGTTCTTCTATCTTGAGCCCCGATCAGATTAGGGTTAAGGTGAACTCGTCAAACCCTAGTCTCTGTCATATGATGTAATCATTCGATTCGAGTCCAATGTGAAAATCTAAATAGAAACTCTTTCTATTATTTCACTCTGCCATGGCCATGGACTTCTGGACTTGATTCTCATGATCATCATAGGGCTGCTCCTCTACCACCGAGGTAGATAGATTCCATCTTGATGCAATCCAGTTCCTACAATGAACATGCTATAGCCAACATACACCTCAGGGTTCCATATGGCTAGGAGATCGAGTAATGGTGTAGTCAAACTATAACACCCTCAAGGTGAACTACCGATGCATCTCAGGTCAAAGAACCAGACACACTACTGCAGCATCGAGTCAGTCATTGACGAGAAGGTAGACTCCTAATGACTACTCGAGGTGGTCACGCTCAGTGCCCTCGTTCTCTAACGAGTACCTATACTCTCGCTCCGGATGTCTCCACACCGTAGACTCAAGACTCATCTACTAAAGAGAAGCGATTGTACACCAACCTTCCGGATCAATCACCATCCTCGTGATGATCCTATGGTCAGGAGCAATTTATGAGTTAATAATGATTATTCATGTCTTAAATTTTCAACTCTTGAAAATATGAATTATCATTACCATTAACTCAAAGGATGTATCACAGACACTAAATACACATATGTGATAGAAAATAACCCATTTATTGATTTTAGTCAAAATTATAATTTTGCCCCTAGAAGTGTATTACAAGTGTCAGCCAATTCTGGCTTCTAGGGCACATATATCTAACAATCTCCCACTTGTCCTAAAGCCAATTGGCTACAAGTCTAAGTCCCATCTTCTCAAGGTGGGCTTCGATCTTCTGCTGGCCCAACGGCTTTGTAAGTGGGTCTGCCACATTATCTGCGGAGTCGACTCTCTTGACCTTGACATAACCCTTCTCGAGGTAATCGCGGATGAGGTGGTATCGCCGCTCAATATGCTTGGATTTCTGGTGAGACCTCGGCTCCTTAGCAAGGGCTATGGCGCCATTGTTGTCGCAGTATAGAGGAATGGCATCTGATGGCATTACTCCAATTTCTGCAGCAAACTTCTTATACCAGAATGCTTCCTTCGCAGTTCTGATGCAGCGATATATTCTACTTCCATGGTGGAATCTGCTATCACCGTTTGCTTGGAACTCTTCCAGCTGACAGCTCCACCATTGCACACAAACAGACTCCCAGATGTCGACTTTCGATCATCTATATCGGACATGAAGTCCGAGTCTGTGTATCCCTGGACCAGGAGTTCTCCGTTACCAAAGACCAGCATCATATCCTTAGTTCTTCTCAAGTACTTAAGGATACATTTCACAGAAGTCCAGTGTTCTTCACCTGGATTTGACTGATATCTGCTTGTGACACTCACAGCATGGGCTATATCAGGTCGTGTACATAGCATGGCATACATGAGGCTCCCTATTGCAGAAGCATAAGGGATCTTGCTCATGCATTCTATTTCCTCAGGTGTGCTGGGGCACATCTTCTTGGAAAGATGAATACCATGTCTGAAGGGTATTAATCCCCTCTTAGAGTTTTCCATACTAAACCTCTTTAGTACTTTCTCTATGTACATCTTCTGTGAAAGTCCTAGCATCCTATTCGGTCTATCCCTATAGACCTTAATTCCTAGAATAAAGGATGCTTCACCTAGGTCTTTCATGGAGAATTCCTTGGACAACCACATCTTGACTGATGTCAACATGGAAATATCATTCCCAATAAGGAGGATGTCATCCACGTACAATACAAGGAAGACAACAGCGCTCCCACTGACCCTTTTGAAAATACATGGTTCCTCTTCATTTTTGATGAAACCAAACTTTTTGATCACATCATTGAAATGAGTGTTCCAGCTTCGAGATGCTTGCTTAAGTCCATATATGGACCTTTGCAGCTTGCAAACCTTGTGATCAGTATCACTGGATGTGAAACCTAGCGGCTGTTCCATATAGATATCTTCCTCAAGATATCCATTTAGGAATGTCGTTTTCACATCCATTTGCCATATTTCATAATCGAAATAGGCTGCAACAGCAAGCAATGTGCGGATGGATTTTAGCATAGCTACTGGGGAAAAGGTATTCTGATAGTCTATGCCTTCGCGTTGACTATAATCTTTTGCCACCAATCTAGTCTTGAATGTCTCCACATTCCCATCTACACCAATCTTTCTCTTGAAGATCCATTTACACCCAATAGGTACTATACCTTCTGGTGGATCTACCAAGGTCCAGACTTGGTTTGAGTGCATTGAGTCAATTTCTGACTGCATTGCCTCTAACCATTTCTCAGAGTCGATATCTGATATCGCCTCATTGTAGATTTTGGGATCATCTCCATGAGCACCATTACCTACGAGGAACATTTTCCTCTACATCCTCTAAAACAATACCTAAGTATCTTTCAGGGGGACGGGAAACTCTTTCCGATCTACGAGGTGGAGGAGGTAGTGTTCTTATTGGCTCAACCTGATTTGGTTCCACTTGGTCCTTAGCTCGTTCTGCTTGTGAGACTTTCTCATCAAGTTTGATCTGCCTTCCAATGCCGCTATCTTGAATAAACTATTTTTCAAGAAATATGGCATGTCGACTCACAATCACATTGTGGTCTTCTGGAATGTAGAAATAGTATCCTAATGACTCTTTAGGATATCCTATGAATCGAGCTCTGAAGGACCTAAATTCTAACTTGTCCGCTTGTTGTCTTTTGACATGAGCCGGACAACCCCAAATTCTGAGATGACTCAGACTTGGTTTCTTACCGTGCCATATCTCATACGGTGTGGTAGGAACGGTTTTAGAGGGAACCCTGTTCAGTAGATAGATTGAAGTTAACAATGAGTGTCCCCAAAGAAAATCAGGGAGGTCTGTGAAGCTCATCATGGATCGAACCATATCTAATAGAGTCCGATTTCTCTATTTTGAAACCCCGTTGAGTTGAGGTATTCCTGGTGGAGTCCATTGAGAGACTATGCCATTATCCTTGAGATAGTCTAGGAATTCCCTACTAAGGTATTCACCTCCTCGATCTGATCGAAGAACCTTAATGGGTTTTCCTGTTTGTTTTTCTACTTCATGTCTGAATTCTTTGAACTTTTCAAAGGCTTCAGACTTGTGTCTCATAAGATACACATACCCATACCTAGACAGATCATCGGTAAAGGTAATGAAGTAGACAAAATTGCCTCTAGCCGGCACATCAAATGGGCCGCACACATCAGTATGTACTAGGGCAAGGAGATCTGTGGCCCTCTCCCCATGTCCAACAAAAGGGAGTTTAGTCATTTTGCCTTGAAGACAGGATTCACAAGTTGGATGTGACTCAGAAGTCAATGGACTCAGTAGCCCATTTTTCTCCAATTTGTTGATCCTATCTTCTGCTATATGACCTAATCTCAAGTGCCATAGATATCTATCATTTGGACTATCCCTAGGTCATTTGGCATTCACGTTTTGCTCGATAGTTAGAACAGGTACATCAATATGTAGCTGATAAAGATATTAATAAGGAAACCATTTGCAATTTTATTTCTTTCATAAAGAATTGTTACAATGGTCCTTAAAGAAGGTGATCACATAACCTTCTTGTGCTAAGCATGAAACAGAAATCAAATTCCTGCTGGCTACAGGCACAAAATAACAGTCTTGCAAAACTAAGTCTAAACTCGAATGGTAATCGCAGAGGGTATGTTCCCACGGCTACTGCAGCAACTCTTGCTCCTATTACCAACGCGTAGGATCATATCTCCATCCCTCAGCCTCCTGCTATCCTCAAGATCCTGCATAGAAGTGCACAGATGAGCACTAGAACCAGAGTCAAGCACCCAACTGGATGTAGAAGAAACCGTAAGGTTAGACTCAATAACGAGCATACCTCCAGAAGGACCTTCCTTCTTGTTCTTCAGGGTGGCCAGGTAAGTAGGGCAGTTCCGCTTCCAATGGCCGTCGCTGTTGTAATGGAAACACTTTCCTTTGCCATCGGCCTTTTTCTTCGATTCTGCCTTCTTCTTCTTTAATCCTTCCACCTTTTGCTTTTTCACAGACTTCTTTTTCTTTCCATAAGACTTTCTTTTGGAAGAAGTCCGTTCCATAGTAAGAACTGAGCCTTTAGAACCTTTCATAGAAAGCTCAGCGGTAACCAGCATATTCATTAACTCGGCCAAGGAATTCTGAAGTTTATGCATGTGGTAATTCATGATGAATTGTCCATATGCATCAGTCAAGGATTGCAGAATGATATCGTTTTGCAGGTCCAAGTCCAACTTCACACCGAGCTTCTCAAGCTCTTCCATGTCCTTGATCATTGTCAGACAGTGATCTTGGACTGACTGCCCATCACACATCTTAGCCTTAAAAAGTCATTTTGTGACTTGATATTTGGCTGCGCGACTCTGTTCACCAAACATCTCCTGCAGGTGAGCCAACATTTGGCGAGCAGTCCCGATATCCTCATGTTGGCGCTGGAGCTCATCAGACATCGAGCCCAACATGTAATATCTGGCCTTATTATCTTCGTCAATCCATTTTTCCAGAGACGCTCTCTGTTCAATAGATGGACGGGCTGGTAATGTGGGAGGGTCCTGGTCCAAAACATGGGTTAACTTCTTGGAACCCAAAATAATTTTGTAGTTTCTGAGCCAATCTTTATAATTGGGTCCAGTCAGTCTATGTGTGTCCAGGATACGTGCCAATGGGTTTGACGCAGACATATTCCTATAGAGAGTCAAAGATTCTAGTTAGATACTGTAATTTTGACTTGACCAATTTATTTAGAGATTTTATTTTTTAAACAAATTAGCTCCCACTATTTTCTCGGATCCCTACACTCCCTCTGTAGAGATGCAAAAATCTCCACGATTAATGATTTCTAGTGGGTGGTGCGGTCTCACCAACTTACTCATCACCTCACCTAACAGTTATTGGTGATGGGTTAGCCAATGAGTGAACAACTCTTGTTCAATGATTCTCTAATCATGGTGCACCCAAACTTGGTCTCTAATTCATGAATCTCACCATATCCGAAATATTGATCCACTCCTTAGTTAAGTCAGACCCACCATTTGCATAGACTGGGTTCCTAATTGAGTCTCTCACCGTATCCGGAATATTGAGCTCAACTCATCCTCCAGCCCATAGCATCCAATGCCTAATAGACATGGTTGCATCTTCCCGGTGCAACTGAGCCACTGTATCCAGCCGAGAACAATCAACCCCGGGAAGGGCCCGCACATCTACAATGGTGGAAGACCTCAGACTTAATCTTTTCTTAGGGAGAATTGATTCAGGTCTCATTAAACTAGACTTGGCTTAGTCATAACAATTATGACTAACCTAGTGGCATGGGTTAGCTCGGATTATTGACCACCTCAGATCAGAACTGTGTCAACAGATATGGCCTAGGTAAGTGAGACCGATGGAAGGAATATGCCATTAACTCATACAAGAATGCATTCAGGTCGAGTAGCTTCCAATTAAAAATTCAGTCGATCGTCTATGCCAAACTTACCTTAGACACCAAATTGTTGAGTCAGAACCAATTGGGTTAGCCTACAATCCAGACTCTAACCTCTGAGCCTAATTAGGTCTTGCTTGATCGTGACTCGATGTTGACCCAGACTTAATCCTATTAGGCTGGTCAATTTAAGCATTGTTGATCCCATCTAACCAACTCTTGATTCGGTTTGATCAACCGCTTAGACCTAATTGAGCTACCCAAGCCCGAACCCAGTATTATGAATATGTCTTAGATCTAAAATTCTCAATTTTAGACCTAATTAATATTCCATAAACTTAATTCTTAATTAAGTAGGGTTCATAAACAAAATATGCACAATAAATCCTAGGGTTTCAGGATCTAGGGTTTTGCAGAAAGTAAGTTTTGGGTTTCTGATTAAGGACGAACACGCAGCACCCCTATACATCATAAGAACACCCCATCAAATGGGAAGAGAGGGCCTTTAAACCCTTCTTCATTCTTATGACCGGACGGCCAAGAGGAACGCCTTAATCAGGAACATTCAATACTACAAAACAATATCAGATCTATATCATATATCTCATATATAAAGTAGATCTAATCATGGCATATTTTGCATACATCTCATGTATCATAATCATGCATATTTTCAGATCTAAATTATCTCATAATAATCTAAAAAATTAGATTTAAATTAATCTAATCAAAATAAATTCTAATCTAGACAATTATGTAGAACTATTCTACAACTAGTCTAGACATGCATCAATCATATCTCATATGATATTCAAAAATTAAATAATTTTTATTTGCTATTTTTTAGATGTTATTATAATACTTATAATATCAAAAAATAGTAAATAAAAGATCTAAAACATGATTTAATCAGAAAATATGCAAGAATATTCTATAGAACTATTCTATTCTAGAACTAGTCATGCATATCTTCTAATCTTAGATCCAAATTATTTAATTTTAATTTTTTCTGATTTTAGATCTGATCACATCTCATGTGACATCTGAAATCAATTATTTTCTAATTAAAATAAATTTAAAATCATAGATCTAAATAATTTAGAACCATGGCTCTGATACCAGTTGAAGGGAAATCCTGATTTCCCGGTCCAGGTTCGTTCAGATCTGATCAGATCAAGAGATATATTTCAAAAATTTTTCTCTTGATCCCAATCAGATCTTGATATATTTTAGATCTAATTCTTATTATTTTAATAAAATAAAATTAAAATATAAATTAAATCAAATTTAATTTACCTGATCTGGGTAATCCTATTACCCTGTTGATGATCCTGTTTGCAGCGGAAGGTTCTGGATCTTAGCCACGCAAGCGCCTGGCCTCTACCGGATATCCACTTGGGTTGGATCTGGAGATCCTCTTCTTCTCTATCACACCTCCAAAAATCAGATCTGAATCTGATCTGGAGGATCTTCAAAACTCTTTTGAAGATGAGCAGTCGTCCTTTGCAGCAGTGCAGCCTTCTTATTTTTGATCGCCTTTCTTTGATCTGAATCGCACCAACCAAGGTCCAAAACTCCTTTTGGATGTGGAGAGCAAGGGGAGAAGAGACTATGGCATGGAGAAGGAGGGGAGAGGCAGCCTTGGGGCATGGGGAAACTATGATCTCATCATATCTCTATATCTCATATAATCTGAGTTGGATACAGGGTCTTATTTATAGACTAGCTATGATCCAACTCCTCTTCTTCCCAACCAATCACAACCCTTTGTGAAATCAGATCTAAATCTGATTGGTGGGAATAGAGTCCCCTGGATTCCTCCTTAGAGGGTGCCTAAGACCAGTCAAAGTTGGTTCTTAGAAGAACTCTAATTGGAATCCAAAAAGGAGATGGAGTCCTTGTCCAACAAGGACTCCTAGGCGCCTCCAACTTGGGCACACGCCTAGGGTGGCATGCGCCCTTCTCCTTGCCAGGTTCTGGTAGGGGGACAGGCCCCCACCAGCTCTCCAATAGGTGCATGACATGTGGTCAAAAGTCAAAGTGTCAATGGTCAACGTTTGACCAGTCAAAGGTAGACTTTTGACCAAAGTCAAAGAACAAGAAATGGTAGGTGACCAAAAATGGCAGGTAGTGTCTTACAAATAAGACAACCTTTTTTGACTTGGACAACCTCCTGTTAGACCATATGAAGGCCTCTGTTTGAGCACAAACTCCTTTGGCTCAGACAGGACAACTTATTTATGATAGCAAAAGAAGAACGTTAGGTTCAATCGAGTGCTAGCACGATTTCCTTGAACCTAATTGAATCTCATTCAGATCAATTGAACTAGATCAGTTCAATTGATGATCACCAGATTCAAACCCTTGTTTGTGTGATCCAGTTAGGTTCAGTTCTGTATGGTAATGGGATATGTCATGATCTTTATCATCGACATCATCGAAACTCCTTTTGATGGATCAAAACTCTTCTAATTCGAACAGCTAGAATGATCGATCATCTAAATCATTCTAATTGCTCCCAAAATCCACCAGTGACACCTAGCAGTATATGGTGGCAACCCATCAGAGCTGAATGCGAACCTCTTGGTGCAGCTACCTATGTGATTCAGTTCTTCTATCTTGAGCCCCGATCAGATTAGGGTTAAGGTGAACTCGTCAAACCCTAGTCTCTGTCATATGATGTAATCATTCGATTCGAGTCCAATGTGAAAATCTAAATAGAAACTCTTTCTATTATTTCACTCTACCATGGCCATGGATTTTTGGACTTGATTCTCATGATCATCATAGGGCTACTCCTCTACCACCGAGGTAGATAGATTCCATCTTGATGCAATCCAGTTCCTACAATGAACATGTCATAGCCAACATACACCTCAGGGTTCCATATGGCTAGGAGACCGAGTAATGGTGTAGTCAAACTATAACACCCTCAAGGTGAACTGCCGATGCATCTCAGGTCAAAGAACCAGACACACTACTGCAGCATCGAGTCAGTCATTGACGAGAAGGTAGACTCCCTAATGACTACTCGAGGTGGTCACGCTCAGTGCCCTCGTTCTCTAACGAGTATCTGTACTCTCGCTCCGGTGTCTCCACACCATAGACTCAAGACTCATCTACTAAAGAGAAGCGATTGTACACCAACCTTCCGGATCAATCACCATCCTCGTGATGATCCTATGGTCAGGAGCAATTTATGAGTTAATAATGATTATTCATGTCTTAAATTTTCAACTCTTGAAAATATGAATTATCATTATCATTAACTCAAAGGATGTATCACAGACACTAAATACACATATGTGATAGAAAATATCCCATTTATTGATTTTAGTCAAAATTACAATTTTGCCCCTAGAAGTGTATTACAAGTGTCAGCCAATTCTGGCTTCTAGGGCACATATATCTAACACGTGCAACCTCCTAGTTTATCCACTAAGGGTGAATGCCAATAGGGGCATGTGCCCTTCTATCTCACGAACATCCATTTGGGGTGTGCACCCGAAGAGAATTCCCAAGGGGTGTGTGCCTCCTCCCTCAATTCCTGCAAAGACTGGATCAATTTGACCCTTATCCTTAGTCCATTGGTTTTAGACCAGGATAAGCCCTGATCTCATTAGGACAAATCTTGATCTAGTTAGGATAAGCTCTGATCTAATCAAAATAAGATCTAGTTAGACTAGGATAAATCAATACAAGATTTTTGGATGAGCCAAATTAGATTTGATTGAGTCCAGACCAATTAGAAAGTTCATAGGAGGAGAAAATCAGGTCTAATCATGTGCTAGCATGATTTTCTTGAACTTGATTAGATCTAATCCAAATCAATCAAACTAGATTAGACCAATTGATGACATCCAAATCTAAACTCTTATTTGTCTGATCTAGTTAGGTTCAATTTTATATGGTAATGGGATATATCATGATCTCCATCATTGACATCATCGAAATAAGTTTCGAAGGACCAGAACTCTTCTAATTCATCAAATTAGAATTATTGATCATCAAGATAATTCTAATTGATCCCAATTTCATTAGTGACACTTAGCAGTATATGGTAGCAATCCATCAGAATCGAATATAAACCTCTCGGTGTAGCAATCTGTGTGATTGAGTTCTTCTATCATGAGTCCCAACAAGATCTAGGTCAAGGTGAACTCATTAGACCCTACACTTGTCATATGAATAAATCATTTGATTTGAGTTCGATGTGAAATCCTAAAAAAAACTTCTTTCTAGTATTTTACATTACCATGCCAATGAGCTTAAGGACTTGATCTCATGATCATCATATGATTACTCCTTGTCTATTGAGGTTGATAGGTCCCATATTGATGTGATCCAATTCCTACAATGAACATGCTATAGCCAACATATACCTCAAAATTTTGAATGACTAGGAGATCAAGTTATGGTGTAGTCAAATTATAATACACTTAAGATAAACTGTCGATGCATCTCAAATCAAAGAACTAGACACATGACTGCAGCATCGAGCTAGTCATTGATGAGAAGGTAAGCTTTCTTATGATTAGTCAAGGTGGTCATGTTCTATGCCCTTATTCTCAGCAAGTACTTATACTCTCACTGTGGTGTCTCCATGTAATAAACTCAAGACTCATCTATCCTAAGAAAGTGATCGTACACTGATCTTCCATATCGATCACCATCCTTATGATGATCCTATGATTGGAAGTAGTTTGTGAGTTAATTATGATAATACATGCCTTAAATTCTCAACTCTTGAGAATATATATTATTATGACCGTTAACTCAATGAATATATCACAAACACTTTATATATAATGTGATAGAATAAATAATTTTTTTATTAATTTTAAATCAAAATTATAAAAATGCTCCTAGAAAGTATTTACAAGTGTTGGCTAATCTAACTTCTAGGGCACATATCTAACAAACTCTCACTTGACCTAAAGTTAATTGGCTATAAATCTAAGTCCTATCTTCTCAAGATGGGCTTCGATCTTCTGCTAGCCTGAAGGCTTCATCTATGGATCAACTGCATTGTCTGCGGTGTCGACTCTCTTAATCTTGATGTATCCCTTCTCAAGGTAATCATCGATAAGGTGGAATCATCACTTGATATGCTTGGACTTTTGATGAAACCTCGAGTCCTTAGCTAGAGCTATGGCACCGTTATTGTCATAGTATAGAGGGACGACATCTAATGGCATCACTTCAAGCTCTGGAATGAACTTCTTGAACCAGAATGCTTTCTTTACAGCTTCCAAGGCAGCGATGTATTCTACTTCCATATTGGAATATGCTATCACTATCTGCTTGAAACTCTTCTAGCTTACAACACCACCATTGCATAGGAAAAGACTTTTAGATATTGACTTTCAATCATCTATGCTAGACATAAAATCTGAGTCTACATACCCTTGGACCTGGAGTTCTCCATTACCAAAGATCAAAAATATATCCTTAGTCCTTCTCAAGTACTTAAGGATATATTTAATAAAAGTTCAGTACTCTTCATCTAGATTTGACTGCTACCTGCTTGTGACATTCACAATATGGGCGATATCAGATCGTGTACATAGCATGAAGTACTTAAGGCTCCCTATTGCCGAAGCATAAGAAATTTTGCTTATGCATTCAATCCCCTCCGATGTGTTGGGGCATATCTTTTTAGAAAGATAAATGCTATGTTTGAAGGGCACTAGTCCCCTCTTGGAGCTTTCCATGCTGAACCTCTTCAGCACATCCTTAATGTACATCTTCTGTGAGAGACCCAGTTGAAGGAAAAACTAGGTTTTCCTACAGCAGGATTCATCTAATCAAATCAGATTTGTATCTAAATATTTTAATTTTTTTCTTTGATCTGATTAGATCTGATTAGATTGATCTAAAAATAGAAGCAAAAATAAATAAAAATAATGATAACAATTATCACCTGATTGGATAAACCATTTATCCATTGTGATGATCTAACAATTAATCTAAGGTTCTATTTGAGCCACGCACGTACTCGACCTCTATCAGTATCCACTCAGATCAGATCTAGAAGTCTCCTCCTTCAAGATCTAATATCAAAATATCAGATCTGGAACCAATCATGGATGCCTTCAAATCAATCTTCGATGATAGCACCTTCATCTCTTGATGCAGGAACTAGTCGCGCAGCTTTGCAGGATCAAAGGCCAACACTTGATCTTTGATTTTTGCCCACTCCTTGGGCATGGAAGAGGAAGAGGAGATCTAGAATATGAAAAGTAAAGATAGAGATTTTGGCAAGGCTTCACCGTAAAGTAATTTCAATGCACAATAGCTTGCGTAAGGCCCTTTAAATAGAACAAACTAAGAGTCCATTCATATGTAACTTTGACCAGGTCAAAGATAACATGCAGAAGGACTCTCCACCTGATCTCCACACCCCACACCATTTATTTTCTAATTTTGTGACACAAAACTCAAAAATTATGGCATGGAAAAGGGATAAGGGTGAAGAGATTGGCGCAAACAATTATCTCTTAGATATTTGATCTCATCAAGTATGTTTGATCCATTCAAATGGGCAAATCCCATTTGAATGGGACATTTCCACCCTATCCATATGGGACGCACATCCAAGGGGAGACGTGTCCCACTCTCCTAGGAGGTGAACACCCCTAGAATTTCTCTAGGGTGCATACACCCCTTCTTCCTTCTTTCCTGCAAATTGGGTCAACTCTTAACCCTTGTCCTATTCCCATCTCATGAGATTTTGGACAAGCCTTTTTCAAGTCCCATCCAATGGATTTTAAGTAAGTCCTTATCAAGTTAGAACAAGCCTTGATCAGGCCAGGATTAGATCAAGATAAATCCATCCAAAATTTTTAGAAGAGCCTTGTCCAAATTTCATCTCTTGATTTTAGGATAAGTCCTAATCTTGTTAAGAAAAACCTAATCCTATTCCCATCTCATGGGATTTAGGACAAACCTTGATCAGGCTAGGACAAGGTCCAATCAGATCAAGACAAATCCACATAGAGTTTTTGGATGAGCCTTATCTAAATTTCATCTCATGATTTTAGGACAAGCCCTGATCTCGTCAGGACAAGCATTGTTTTATCAGGACAAGGCCTGTTCTCACCAAGACAAGCCCTGTTTTGATCAGAACAAATCTATACTAGACTCTTCGGTGAGCCAAATCCAATTTGGCTCAGTCAAGACCAACCAAAAAGACTACAGAAGGAAAATGTTAAGTTCAATCGTGTGCTAGCATAATTTCCTTAAACCTAATTGGATTAAATCCAAATCAATCGAACTAGGTTAGTCCAATTGATGACATCTAGATCCAAATCCTTATTTGTGTGATCTAGTTAGATTCAGCTCTATATGGTAATGAGATATGTCATGATCTCTATCATTGAAATACCTTTTGATGGACCAGAACTCTTCTGATTCATCTAATTAGAATAATTGATCATCAAGATAATTCTAATTGATCCCAAAATCCATCAGTGACACCTAGCAATATATGATGGCAATCCATTAGAGCTGAATAGCGAACCTCTCGATGTAGCTATCTGTATGATTGGATTTTTCTATCATGAGCTCCGACAGGATTAGGGTTAAGATAAAATCGTCAAACCCAAATACCTGTCATATGAATAAATCATTCGATTCGAGTCCGATATGAAACCTTAATAGAAACTTCTTCTATTATTTCATACTACCTTGGCCATGGGTTTTAGGACTCGATCTCATGATCATCATAGGACCACTCCTTTATCGAGGTTGATAGATTCCATCTTAGTGTGATCTAGTTCCTACAATGAATATGCTATAGCCAACATACACCTCAGGATTTTGAATGGCTAGGAGACCAAGTTATGGTGTAGTCAAACTATAACATCCTCAAGGTGAACTATTGATGCACCTCAAGTCAAAGAATGAGATATATGCTGTAGCATCGAACTAATTATCGATAAGAAGATAGACTCTCTTATGACTATTCGAGGTGGTCACGCTCAGTGCCCTCATTCTCAATGAGTATTTGTACTCTCGATCTAGTATCTCTATATCATAGACTCAAGACTTATTTATCCTAATAAAATGATCGTATACCGATCTTTTGAATCGATCACCATTCTTATGATGATCCTACGATCGGGAGCAGTTTATGAGTTAATTATGATAACACATACCTTAAATTCTCAACTCTTGAGAATATGTATTATCATGCCCATTAACTCAAAGGATGTATTACAAATTCTTTAATACACAATGTGATAGAATAAATAATTTTTTAATTAATTTTAAGTCAAAATTATGAAAATATCCCTAAAAAGTATTTTACAAATGTCGGCCAATCTGGCTTCTAAGGCATATATCTAACAAACTCCCACTTGATCTAAAGCTAATTGTCTAGAAATCTAAGTTTCATCTTCTTAAGATGGGCTTGGATCTCTATTAGCCTAAAGGCTTTTTGTTAGTGGGTCAGCCGCATTATCTACGAAGTCAACTTTCTTAACCTCGACGTGTTTCTTCTCGAGGTAATCATAGATGAGGTGGAACCATCTTCTTGGAACTCTTCCAACTAACAATACCACCATTGCAAAGGAACAAACTTCTAGATGTCGACTTTCGATCATCTATTTAGATATAAAGTCTGAGTCTGCATACTCCTAGACCTAGAGTTCACCATGCTGAACCTCTTCAACACCTTCTCTATGTGAGAGATCTAACATCCTTTTTAGTCTATCCATATAAACCTTAAAAACCTAAAATGAAGAATGTCTTACCTAGATCTTTCATAGAAAATTCTTTAGATAACCAAACTTTGACTAATGTCAGCATGAAAATATTATTCCTAATTAGAAGGATGTAATCCATGTACAATACAAGGAAGATAATAGCACTCTCATTGACCCTTTTGAAAATACATGGTTCTTCTTTATTTTTGATGAAATCAAATGATTTGATTACATCATAGAATCGAGCTTTCCAACTTTGAGATACTTACTTAAGTCCATAGATGGATCTTTGCAGCTTGCAGACCTTTGTGATCATCATCATTAGATGTGAAACCAAGCGACTATTCCATATAGATATCTTCCTCAAGATGTCCATTTAGGAATATGATTTTCATGTCCATCTATCATATTTTATAATCGAAATATGCTACAATGGTATGTAATGTGTGGATGGTTTTAAGCATGACCACTGATGGGAAGGTATCCTGATAGTCAATACTTTTACGATGACTACACCCTTTCACCACTAGCCTAGCCTTGAATATCTCTACATTCCCATCGACGCCTATCTTTCTCTTGAAGATTTATTTATATATAATAGGTACAATACCTTCAGGTGGATCTTTCAAGATCCAGACTTGGTTTGAGTGCATTGAGTCAATCTCTGACTTCATTACCTCTAGCCATTTCTCAGAGTTGATATCTGATATCGCCTCATCATAGGTTCTGGGATTATCACCATGAACCCCATTTTTCATGAGGAACATTTTTTTTACATTCTTTGAATAGTTTTGAAGTACCTCTTAGGAGGACAAAAAATCCTATTTGACCTACGAGGTGGAGGAGGTTGTATTAGGGTTGGCTTAGACTGACTGAGTTCCTTAGGTTCCTTAGCTCGTTGCACTTCAAAGATTTTCTCCTCAAGCCTAGTCTATCTTTTGATGCCACCATCTTAAACAAAGTATTTTTCAATAAAAATAGTGTATCGACTCACAATCATATTATGGTCTTCCGAAAGATAGAAGTAATATCATAATGATTCTTTAGAATATCCAATAAATAGAGCTTTAAGGGACCTAGATTCTAACTTGTCTATCGTCAGACAACCCCAATTCTGAGATGATTCAGACTGAGCTTCTTACCATGCCATATCTTATATGGTGTAGTAGGAACAGTTTTAGATAGAACCCAATTCAGTAAATCAATAGCTATCATTAAACTATGTCCCTTAAGAAACTCAAAAAGATCCATGAAGCTCATCATGGATCGGACTATATCCAATAGGATTCGATTTCTCCATTTTGAAAATCTATTGAGTTAAGGATTCTAGATGCAGTCCACTGTGAGACTATACCATTATCCTTGAGATCGTCTAAAAATTTTCAACTAAGATATTTACCTCCTCTATCTGATCGAAGAATCTTAATGAGCTTTTTAGTTTGCTTTTTCACTTCATGTCTGAATTTTTTGAACTTTTTAAAGTCTTTAGACTTATGTCATATTAGGTATACATACCCATATCGAGACAGATCTTTGGTATAGATAATGAAGTAGACATAATTACCTTAAGCTGGCACATCGAATGGGCCACACACATCTATATGTACCAGGGCAAGTAGGTCTATGGCCCTTTTTCCATGTCCTATAATAGAAAGCTTGGTCATTTTGCCTTGAAGGCATGATTCATAAATCGGATATGACTCGAAAGCTAATAGACCCATTAGTCCCAATTTTTTTAATTTGTTAAACCTATCTTTAGCTATATGATCTAGCCTAAGGTACGCAGATACCTTAATACTATCACTAGACTATTTTGGTCCTTCTTCCTTCTTGTTCTTTAGGCTGGCCAGGTATGTAGGGCAGTTCTGCTTCTAATGACCATCGGAGTGGCTTGCCCTTTCTTTCCCCTTCTATTTTCTGCTTTTTTATAGACTTCTTCTTCTTTCTAAAATACTTTCTCTTGAAAGAAGTCTGCTCCACAGCAAGAATGAGCCCTTTGAACCCTTCAAAGTCTGCTAGCAGTAACCAGCTATTTATTAACTCGGCCAAGATACACTGAAGCTTATTCATATGAAAGTTCTGATGAACTATCCATAGGAATCACTATAAGATCACATTAATCTGTAGATTCTTGTTCATCAAGATACTAAGCTTCTTAAGCTCTTCTAGGTCCTTAATCATTGCCAAGCAATGATTTTGGACAGACTGCCCATCATGCATTTATACTTTAAAAAGTCTTCTTGAAACTTGATAATGCACTGCGCGACTCTATTTACCAAACAATTCTTGCAGGTGTGCTAACATTTCGCTGGCAGTCTTAATGCCTTCATGTTGGTGCTACAACTCATCAGATATTGAGCCTAACATGTAGTACTCGATCTTATTACCATCGTCCGACCACTTTTCATGAGATGCTCTTTGATCCATGGTCAGACGTGCTGGTAAAGTGGGGGGGTTCTGATCCAATACATAGGTCAGCCTTTCTGAACTCAAAATAATTTTGAAGTTCCTTAGCCAATCATTATAATTTTGTCCAGTCAGTCTCTGGGTGTCTAACATTCAGGCTTGGGGTTTAGTCATAGACATTTTTCTGTAGAGAGTCAAAATTTTTAGTTAGACTTATAATTTGACTTGACCAATTTATTTAGAAGTTTTATTTTTAAATAAATTAGGCTTCTACTATTTTTCTGGATTTCTACACTCCCTTGGTAGAGATGCAAAAATTTCTATGATCATTAGTTTCTAGTGGATGGTGCGGTCCCACTGACTGGCTCACCATCTCACCTAATAGTTATTGATGATGGATCAATTGATGAGTGGATAATTCTTATCTAACATTTGTCTAAACATGGTGCATCCAAACCTAATCTCTAATTCATGAAGCTTACCATGCTCGGAATATTGCTCCACTCCTTAGTTAAGTCAGACCCACTACTTGTATGAATTAGATTATTGATTGGATCCCTCACCATATCTAGAATATTAAGTCCAACCCATCCTCTAACTTATAGCATCCAATGCTTAATAGATATGGTTGCATCTTTCTGATGCAATTGAACCATTGTAACTAGCCAAGAATAATCAACCCAAGGAAGGGCCCGCACATCTATAATGATGGAAGATCTATGACTTAATATTTTCTTAGAAAGATTTGATTTAGATCTCTTAGATACAACTTGACTTAGTCATAATAATTATGACTAATCTAATGGCATGGATTAGCTTGAATCATTAGCCATCTCTAACCAGAACTGGGTTGACCTAAATGGCCAGGTAAGTGAGGCAGATGGAAGGGATATGCCATTAACTCGCTATGAGTGCATTTAGGTCGAGTAGCTCCAAATTAAAAATCAATCGGTCATATCTGCTAAACTTATCTTAGATACCAAATTATCAAACCAAAACCGATTGGATTAGCCTACAATCCAAGGCTCGAACTATAGAGCCAAATTAGGTCTTAACTTGATCAACCACATGAGGTTGTGAGTCGATCTTGACTAAGACTTAATCCTATTGGGCTGGTCAAATTTAAGCACTCTTGATCCCACCTAACCAACTCTTGATTCGATTTGATCAATCGTTAGACCTAATTGAGCTACCCACATCCGAACCCATAATTTATTAAGGTGTCTTAAATCTAAAAATTCATAATTTTTAGATCTAATTAATTTCATAAACTTAATTCTTAATTAAGTCCAAAGATTCAAAAATAAAGTATGTATAAAAAATTCTAAGATTTTAGGATTTAGAATTTTGCAGAAAAGTAAATTTTGATTTTTGATTAAGGATAAACATGCAGCACCCCTATACGCCATAAGAGCACCCCATCAAATGGAAAGAGAGGACCTTTAAATCCTTCTTACTCTTAAGACTAGATGGCCAAGGAGAATGCTTTAATCAAAAATATGAACTATACTACAAAACTATTAGATCTAAAGTATATAACTATTACATGATTTAAGATCTAATCTATATATTTTGTATATATCTCATGTATCAATTTTAAATGTTTACATGCATGTTTCAGATCTGATTACATCTAATGTAATATCTAAAAATAAAATCTTAAATGATCATATCAAATAAAAATTTTATTCTAGATAATTCATAGCATAGAATGTAGAACTAGTCTAGACATGCATCAAATATATCGCATATATATGAAAATTTTATGAAATTACTAATTTTAGATCTAATTACATTTGAAATAATATCTGAAATTAAATATATCAGATTATATAATCTTTAGAAAATTAACTAAATATTTTATTAAAATTTTCAGATCTAGACTATGACATAAAGCTATAGATCTAGTCTAGACGTGTGCTGCCTATATCATATATATTAAAATTTTAAATTAGATCTTATATTTTAGATCTGATTACATTTAATGTAACATATGAAACTTAAATGATTAATACATAAAAATTAAATCAGATCTAATCTAAAATATATTTGAAAAATATCATGATATAGAACTACAGATCTGGATTAGAACATGCAATGTATATAACAAATATATAATTTTAAAACATGCAATTTTTTGATTTTAGATCTGATTACATCCCATATAATATCTAAAAATCAAATAATTAGATCATAAAAAAAAAATTTTAGATCAAAACTAAAGATAGATCTAGAACAGGCAACCTGGCTCTGATACTAGTTGAAGAAAAAATTAGGTATTCCTACCGTAGGATCCATCTGATTGGATTAGATTTGCAGCAAAATATTTTAAAATTTTTTTTATAATTTGATCAAATCTAAGAGTTCTTAGATCTAATCAGATTAATCTAAAAATAGAAGCAAAAATAAAATAAAAATAGTGATAACAATTATCACCTGATCGGATAAACCGTTTACTTGTTGTGATAATTTGATGACCAATTCGAGGTTCTGATTGAGCCATGCATGCGCCCGACCTCTACCGGTATCCACTCGAGTCAGATCTAGAAGTCTCCTCTTTCTGGATCTGATCTCAAAAGATTAGATCTGAAATCAATTGCAGATGCCTTCGAATCGATCTTCGATGGCAGCACCTTCATCTCTCCATGCGGGAACTAGTTCTGCAGCTTTGCAAGATCAAAGGCCAACACTTGATCTTTGATTTTTGCCCACTCCTTGGGCATGGAAGAGGAAGATGAGATCTGAAATATGAGGGGTGGAGATGGATATTTTGGTAGGGCTTCACTGTAAAGTAATTTTAATGCACAATAGCTTGCGCAAGGCCCTTTAAATAGACCAAACTAAGAGTCCCTTCGCATGTGACTTTGACCAGGTCAAAGATAACATGCACAAGGATTCTCTACCTAATCTCCATGCCCCACACCATTTATTTTCTGATTTTGTTGCACAAAACTTAGAAATTACAGCATGGAAAAGGGATAAGGGTGAAGAGATTGGCGCAAAGAATTATCTCTTAGATATTTGATCTCATCAAGTATGTTTGATCCATTCAAATCCCATTTGAATGGGACATTTCCATCCTACCCATATGGGGTGCACATCCAAGGGCAAACATGGCCCTCTCTCCATGTAAAATACTAGGGGGTGCATGCCCCTAGAATTTCTCCAAGGGGCATATGCCCCTTCTTCCTTCTTTCCTATAAATCGGGTCAACTCTTCACCCTTATCCTATTTCCATCTCATGAGATTTAGGACAAGCCCTTTTCAAGTCTCATCTAATGGATTTCTGGCAAGTCCTTATCAAATTAGAACAAGTCTTGATAAGGTCAGGATTAGGTTCAGTCAGATCAAGACAAATTCATCGAAAATTTTTGGGAGAGCCTTGTCCAAATTTCATCTCATTATTTTAGGACAAGCACTAATCTTGTTAAGACAACCCTTGTCCTATTCCCATCTCATGGGATTTAGGACAAGCCTTGAACATGCCAGGACAAGATTCAATCAGATCAAGACAAATCTACATAGAATTTTTGGATGAGCCTTGTCTAAATTTCATCTCATGATTTTAGGACAAGCCTTGCTCTTATCAGGACAAGCCCTGATCTTATCAAGACAAGGCCTATTCTCACCAAAACAAATCCTATTTTGATTAGGACAAACCTATACAGGGATCCTGGGTGAGCCATATTTAATTTGGCTTAGTTGAGATGAATCAGAAAGACTACAGAAGGAGAATGTTAGGTTCAATCGTGTGCTAGCATGATTTTCTTGAACCTAATTGTATCAAATCCAAATCAATCAAACTGGCTTAGCCTAATTGATGATATCTAGATCCAAACCCTTATTTGTGTGATCCAGTTAGATTCAATTCTATGTAATAATGGGATATGTCGTGATCTCCATCATCAACATCATCGAAATACCTTTCAATAGACCAAAACTCTTCTTATTCATCCAATTAGAATCATCAATGATTAAGGCAATTCTAATTGATCCCAAAATCCACCAGCGACACCTAGCAGTATATAGTGGCAATCCATCAAAATCGAATAGCGAACCTGTCGATGCAACTACCTGTATGATAGGGTTCTTCTATCATGAGCCCCGATAGGATTAGGGTTAAGGTAAACTTGTCAAACCCAAACACCTGAATGAATCATTCGATTCGAGTCCGATGTGAAATCCTAATAGAAACTCCTTTCTATTATTTTACACTACCATGGCCATGGATTTTAGAACTCAATCTCATGATCATCATAGGACCACTCCTCTATCAAGGTTGATAGATCCTATCTTGGTGCAATCCAGTTTCTATAATGAACATGCTATAGCCAGCATACACCTCAGGATTCCAAATAGCTAGGAGATCAAGTTATGGTGTAGTCAAACTATAACACCCTCAAGATGAATTGTTGATGCACCTTAGATCAAAAAACTAGACACATGCTGCAGCATCAAGCTAGTCATCGACGAGAAGGTAGACTTCCTTATGACTGCTCAAGATGGTCATGCTCAGTGCCTTCATTCTCAACGAGTATTTATACTCTCGCTCTGGTGTCTCTATACCGTAGACTCAAGACTCATCTATCCTAAGAAAACAATCGTACATTGATCTTCTAAATTGATCACCATCCTCGTGATGATCCTATGATCGGGAGTAGTTTATGAGTTGATTTTGATAACACATGCCTTAAATTCTCAACTCTTGAAAATATGTGTTATCATGCCCATTAACTTAAAGGATATATCACGGACACTTTAATACATAATATGATAAAATAAATAATTTTTTAATTAATTTTAAATCAAAATTATGAAAATGCTCCTAGAAAGTATTTTACAAGTATCGACCAATTTGGCTTCTAGGGCACACATAGACCTTAATCCCTAAAATGAAGGATGCTTCTCCTAGGTCTTTCATAGAAAACTTCTTAAATAATCATACCTTGATCGTGGTCAATATGAAAATATTATTTCCAATCAAAAGGATGTCATCCACGTACAATACAAGAAAGATAACAGTGCTCCCACTAACCTTTTTGAACACATAGGATTTTTTTTCGTTCTTGATGAAACCAAATGATTTGATTACATCATTAGAATGAGCAGTCCAGCTCCGATATGCTTGCTTAAGTCCATAGATGGATTTTTGCAGCTTGCAGATCTTATGATCAACATCATTGGATGCGAAACCAAAGGGCTATTTCATATAGATATCTTCCTCAAGGTATCCATTTAGGAATGCCATTTTTACATCTATCTGCTATATTTCATAATTAAAATATGCTGTAATGGCAAGCAATGTGCGGATGGATTTAAGTATGGCCACTAGTGAGAAGGTATCCTGATAGTCAATGCCTTCGCGCTGACTATATCCTTTCGCCACTAGCCTAAACTTGAATGTCTCTATACTCCCACTGCATCTATCTTTCTCTTGAAGATTCATTTATACTCAATAAGTACAATATCTTCAGGTGGATCTACTAAGATCCAAACTTAGTTGGAGTGCATCGAGTCAATTTTTGACTTTATTGCCTCTCGCCATTTCTTGGAGTCGATATCTAATATCACCTCATCATAGGTTTTGGGATCATCACCATGAACCCTACTTTTCATAAGGAATATTTTCTCTACATTCTTAGAAATAGTACCTAAATATCTCTCAAGAGGATAGAAAACCCTATTTATTTTACGTGGTGGAGGAGGTAGTGTGCTGATCAACTCAGACTGAACAGATTCATCTAGTTCCATGCTTGTTGCTCTTCAAAGATTTTCTCCTCAAGCTTGATCTATCTTCCAATACCACCATCTTGAACAAATTATTTTTTTTTAAAAATGGCATATCGACTCATAATCATATTATGATTTTCTAGAAGGTAGAAGTAATATCCTAATGACTCTTTAGGATATCTGATTAATTGAGCTCTAAGAGATCTAGATTCTAACTTGCCCGCCTGCTATCTCTTAATATGAGCCAAACAATCTCAAATTCTGAGATGACTTAGACTTGGCTTCTTACCATGCCATATCTTATACAATATGATAGAAATGGTTTTAGATGGAATCCTATTCAGTAAGTAAATTACTGTCATTAAACTATGTTCCTAAAGAAACTTAGAAAGGTCCGTGAAGCTCATCATGGATCGGACAATATCTAATAGGATTCGGTTTCTTCATTCTGAAATTTCATTAAATTGAGACGTTCTAGGTTTAGTCCATTATAAGACTATGCCATTATCCTTGAGACAATTTAGAAATTTTTGAGTAAGGTATTCGCCTCCTCGATCTGATCAAAGAATCTTAATAGACTTTTTGATTTGCCTTTTCACTTCATGTCTAAATTTCTTAAACTTTTCAAAGGCTTCAAACTTGTATCGCATTAGGTACACATATCCATACCAAGATAAATTATCGGTAAAAATAATGAAGTAGACAAAATTGACTTTGGTTGGCATATTGAATGGGCCGCACACATTTGTATATACCAGAGCAAGTAGATCTATGGTCCTTTTCCCATATCCTACAAAGTGTAGCTTAGTCATTTTGCCTTGAAGGCATGATTCATAAATCAGATATGACTAGAAAGTCAACGGAGCCATTAGTCTAGATTTCTCCAATTTGTTTATCCTATCTTTAGCAATATCACCTAGCTTAAGGTGCCATAGATACCTTTCATTAATACTAACTTTAGATCATTTCATTTCTATGGCATTCATATTTTGCTTGACAATATAAATAGAAATATCTACATATAACTGACAGAGATTGTTAATTAAGAAACCAATTGTAATTTTTTTTTTTCCAAAAGAAATAGTACAGTGATCCTTAAAGAAACTAATTACATAGTTCTTATGTGCCAAGCATGAAATAGAAATCAAATTTTTGCTCGTAGCAGGTACATAATAACAATCTCTAAGAACTAAAAGACTCCTAGATGGTAATCGAAGAAGGTAGGTTTCCATAGCCACAATAGCAACTCTTGCTCCATTTTTGATGTGCAGGATCATCTTGCCTTTCCTCAATCTTCAGCTATCCTCAAGATCCTACATAAAAGTGCACAAATGAGCACTAGAATCATAGTCAAGCACCCAACTAGATGCAGAGAAAATCATTAGATTTATCTCAATGACGAGCATACCCTCAGAATGTCCTCCTTTCTTCTTATTCTTCAGGATGGCTAGATATGTAGGGCAATTTTGCTTTCAATGACAATCAGAGTTGTAATAGAAACACTTTTCCTTCTCTGGAGCCTTTTTCTTTAGCTCGACCTTCTTCTTCTTTTCCTTTGTTTTCTACTTCTTCATAGATTTCTTCTTCTTTTCAAAAGACTTTCTCTTAGAAGAAATCTACTCCATAGCTAGAATTGAGCCCTTTGAACTCTTGAAAGTCTGCTCAACAATAATCAGTATATTCATCAACTCAGCTAAGGTGCACCAGAGCTTATTCATATGAAAGTTTATGATGAACTGTCCATATGAATCAGTCAAGGATTATATAATCACATCAATCTATAGATTGTTGTCCGTTAGGACACCGAACTTCTCAAGCTCTTCTAGGTCTTTGATCATCGCTAAACAATGATCTTGGATCGACTGCCCTTCACACATCTACATCTTAAAAAATCTCCTCGAGACTTGGTAGCGCACTGTGCAACTCTATTCACCATACAACTCTTGTAGGTGAGCCAACATTTATTATGCAGTCCTTATGTTCTCATGTTGATGCTGCAATTCATTAGACATTGAGCCTAACACATAGCACTTGACCTTGTTATCATTGTCAAATCACATCTCATGAGATGCTCTCTAATCAGCAATCGAACGGGTTGGGAGAATGGAAAATTTCTGGTCCAGTACATAGGTCAGCTTTTTGGAACTCAAAACTATTTTCAAGTTTCAGAGCCAATCCTTATAATTGGGTTCGGTTAATCTATGGGTATCTAAGATTCGGGTTAAGAGATTTAACGTAGATATTTTCCTATAGAGAGTCAAAATTTTTAGTTAGATTTATAATTAACTTAACCAATTTATTTAAAAAAATTATTTTTAAATAAATTAGGTTTCTACTATTTTTTTGGATCTCTATACTTCCTTAGTAGAGGTCCAAAAATTATTGTGATCAAATAATTTTAGTGGATGGTGCGGTCCCATTGATTGGCTAACCACCTCATCTAACAATTATTGATGATGAGTCAGTCGATGAGTGAACAATTCTTATTCAATATTTCTCTAAATATGGTGCACCCAATTAGATCTCTAATTCATGAAGCTCATTATGCTTGAAGTTTTGCTCCACTCCTTAGTTAAGTTAGACCCATCATTTGCATTAATTGAATTCATGATTGGGACCCTCAGCATATCCAAAATATTGAGCTCAACCCATCATCCAATTCATTGCATCCTATGCCTAATAGATATGGTTGCATCTTTTTGGTGCAACTAAACTACTGTATCCAGCTAAGAATAATCTACCTCGGGAAGGGCCCACACATCTATAATGGTGGAAGACCAATTGACTTAATATTTTCTTAGAAAGATTTTAATTTAGATCTCTTAAACTTGACTAGTCATAATAGTTATAAGTAACCTAGTGTAATGGGTTAGCTCGAATCGTTAGCCACCTCAATATAGAACTAGGTCAACCCAATCGACCAAGTAAGTGAGATCGGTGGGAGGGATATGGCATTAACTTCCTATGAATGCATTTAGATTGAGTAGCTCCCAATTAAAGACTACTAGTTGTATCTACCAAACTTACCTTAGACATCCATTTGCTTGACCATAACTGATTGGGTTAGCCTACAATCCATGATCGAACTGCAGAGTCAAATTAGGTCTTAAAGTGGTCGACCATATGTGGCTGTGAGTCGACCTTGACCAAACTTACATCTAGTGGGCTGGTCAAATCTAAGCACTCTTAATCCCATCTAACCAACTCTTGATTCGATTTGATCAACCGCTAGACCTAATCAAGCTACCCATATTCGATCCCATGTTTTATAAAGGTATCTTAGATCTAAAAATTCTTAATTTTTAGATCTAATTAATTTTGTTGGGGATAAATCCCACTCCCGTCGAAGTCCAGTCTGATGCTTAGTCTAATATAACTGGTAATCATGGAAGAGCTTCAATCGAAAATTCTTTCTCCAGTGGTCGAACCCCTTCCAAACTCATCCAACGGTCGAATCCCTCTCAGACTCCTCCAGCGGCTGAACCCCTTCCAAACTCCTTCAGTGGTCGAACTTCTTCCGGACTTCTCCTTCAATAGAACTTCTTCCAGACTTCTCCTTCAACCAAACTTCTCCATCAGTCGGACTCCTTTCGAACTTCTCCATCAGTCGGACTCCTTCTGGACTTCTTCTTTAGTAGGACTTCTCCATTAGTCGAACTCCATCTGGATTCCTCTAGCAGATTATTTTCAGATTTCAACTAGCATTCCTCCCAAATGATCCCCTCTAGCTGTGTTCCCTTTAGGAGTTCGAACTCCTCTGAAATTGATGTATGTCAAAGTTCTTCACCAATCGATGTCTACTTTCTCCAAACTTCGATTATTAAATCTCGACGAACGGACACATCATGATAATGGATACCTCTCTCCATAACAAACTCCATGTGGCCTTGAGTAGCTCAGTATCGGACGGCTATGGTTGTCACTAACAGTCTGCCATGGACGATGCCCTTCTCCATAACAAACCCCATGTGGTCTCGAGTGGCCCGCTACCAGACGGCTATGGCTGTCACTATTAGTCTACTATAGATGGCATCCCTCTCCATAATAAATCCCATGCGGCCCCGAGCGGCCAGCTACCAAATGGTTATGGCTGTCACTATCAGTCTGCTCTGGGCTACGTCTATAAAAGGGATCCTCCAGATACATTTTCTCTAAGCCCTCTTCTCCTTCCCAAAATTCTGCTAAATTTTTTTCTGAGTACTTCATTCCTATTGGCTAGAAGAGCTGACTTGATCATCGAAGAATCTTGCCAGAGTCATCACCACCGACTCTGGATGGAACTTTATTTTGCAGGTCACCTATGACGACCTCTTCTTCCTTAACTCCAGCTCGATTCAGCATCAACCAAATTTTACACCAACAGGATTGGCACTAGAAGGAGGGCTCTCTATTTTTGAGGTACCCTTATTCTTAAAAAAGTGCTCAATCGACCCTGTGGATCTTCTTCTTCAAGGTTCATCTCCATCCTCTTCCTTAATCTCAAGAAATGGCTCCAACGAAGATGACTACTTGAAGACCTACCACTTCTATTGCTAGATCTGAGCCAGATCCATTCGTTCTTGCTCCATCGCTAGTACTTCAGTCTCCTCCTCTATCAACGGTCATGGTAGATTCGGAGCAGTTTAACCTGCTAATGCAGCAGATTCAGGGCCTTACCAAAATGGTGCAGACCATGCGGCAACCATTGGTGGCAGTTCCACCAGGAAACCTACCATCGGGATGTCAGAAACTAGTTCCAAGAAGGAGCACTTAGTCTAGCATACCTGTCGCCCATGGAAAGGAAAAATAGAATGCAGAGGATCCTTGTTCGGATCATGATTCTTCTTCGAAAGAGATCTTCCCCATCTGCGGTCGGAAGGCTTCCAAGATCTACAATTGAGATGATGTCCTCGATCAAAAACTACGAGAGATGGATCGATGGATTGAGAAACTCCACCATATCGCCCTGGCTCACCATGATGACGTCTACACTGATCTTCCTTTCTTTCCTCGAATTATGGAAGAGTCCATTCCACCGAACTTCAAGCTCTCCTAATTTGAAAGCTATGATGGAACCTTTGATCCGATCGATCACCTGAAGGCCTTTCGGACCATGATGCTGCTTCATGGCGCACTAAATGCCATCTTATGCCGAGCTTTTCTATCTATCTTAAAAAGAGCAGCAAGAAATGGGTACTCAGCACTTAAATTGAATACCATCCTCTTCTTTGACCAGATGAGCCATCAGTCTGTGGCTCACTTTGTTAGCAATCGACATCCCCATCGAGGTTTGGATTCTCTGATGAATATCAAGCAGAAGGAGGAAGAATCTATCCGAACTTATGTCACCCAGTTTAATGCTGCTGCATTAGAGGTCCGAAACCTAGATCAGTCTATTGCAATGATCGCACTCAAGGGCAGCCTTCAGAAGAATGATTTGCTGTTATCCTTGGAGAAGAAGTATCCCAGAGACTTTATCGATCTGCTAGCTCAGGCTGAAGGATATGCCCGAGCAGAAGAAGCCTTCAAATTGAAAGATGAGGAAGCCACTAGAGAGTGGCAGGCAGGTGAGTCTAATAAACCCATGGTTGATGAAGGGTCGAATGAAGTTCGACCGCGCTCACAGACTCCCCCCAAGTGCAAGCGAGCCTGAACTCCTCCTTAAGCTCATTGTCAAAGAAGCCCAAATAGAAGTGCACGATGAAGTTCTCCCCTCAAAAGGTTTTACAACTATGCCCCCCTTAATGCTCCAAAATTGCAAGTATTGATCAAGATCAAAAAGCAACTATCGAGGCCTGAAGGAATGCGCACTCACCCTAGCAAGCACAATCCTAGCAAATACTACCTCTACCATCGTGACAATGGTCATAATACTGAAGAATGCATTCAGCTCTAAGATAAGATCGAGGAGCTCATCAAGAGAGGCCGACTGGATCAATTCCTCAGATGCTGATCTAAAGTAAGAGAAGATAGACTGAGGACACTGGCCGCAGCTAGAACCATTAAGGAGGAAGGAACAACAAGAAGATTGGCCGCCTCTCGACATCATCAACACTATCTCTGGGGGACTTCAATGAGAAGAGGCCAGCGAATCTAAGGGATCAGTGAAGAGACGAAAGACTGAAGAACCCATAACCTTCACTAAGGTAGATGCATGGGGGGTACAGTTTTCGCATAATGATGTGGTTGTAATCTCTTTAAATATAGCAAACTATGATGTACGTCACGTCCTAGTTGATAATGGATATTCAATTGACGTCTTGTCTTATGATGCTTTCACCAAAATATCAATATCTGATAGTCAGCTTGGACCAATAAATTCCTCCTAGTAGACTTCGCTGGTGCTTTAGTACCAGTTGAAGGTATAATAACTCTAGCCATGGCTGCAGGGCAATATCCAAGATAATTCAGAGTGTAGGTGGATTTTCTAGTAGTAAAGGCTCCCTTTACTTCTAATGCAATTCTTGGCCGATCTGGTCTAAATGTGCTTCGGGCATTGGTGTCAACTTATTATTTGAAGATGAAATTTATGACAAGTTACAAGATCAGAGAGGTCAGGAGAGATCAAGCTCTGGCAAGGCACTGCTACTCAATTATCCTACAAAAAAAAGAACAGTCCGACCCTTGTCCTGTTGATGGGCTAGATGTCCGTGATGACCTTGCCGAAGAATGGGACGAGCCTATAGAAGATCTTGTGACCAACCCCCTGAATGATGGAAACATGGAGCATATGGTGCAAATTGGCTTCAATTTGAAAGATGAAGTTCGAGAGCAGCTCATCGCCTTCTTACGGAGGAATGCTGACATCTTCAACTGGGTTTCGATGGATATGTTTGAGATTGACGTCGAGGTTATGGAACATCGACTGACCGTTGACCCCAAGCATCGACCAGTGAAAGAAAGAGTTTGAGGCCATGCACCAGAAAGGTAGAAGGTAATAACAGAAGAAGTCAACAAGCTTCTCAACACCAAATTTATCTGAGAAGTCAGCTATCCGACTTGGGTCTCTAACGTGGTCCTGGTCAAGAAAGCCAACAGCAAGTGGAGGATGTGCATCGACCTTAAAAGCTTAACAAGACCTACCCAAAAGACAGCTATCCTTTATCCAGAATCAACCAACTGGTGGACGTGACTTCAGACTACGAGCTCCTCACCTTCATGGATGCCTTCTTTGGCTACAACCAAATTTGGATGGCACCGGAGGATGAGGAGAAGACTGCTTTTATTACTAATAATGTTCTTTATTGTTATAGGATCATGTCCTTCGGACTTAAAAATGCAAGTGCGACTTACTAGTGCTTGGTCAATAAAATCTTCAAAAGCAGATCGACTGCAATATGGAGGTTTACGTCGATGACATGCTGGTTAAAAGTCGAGAGATTATCAATCATGTCACTGACCTTGAAGAGGCTTTGGATGCACTCAGAAAATACAAAATGAAGCTGAACCCAATGAAGTGCGCCTTTGGGGTAGCCTTAGAAAAATTTTTGGGATTTATAGTCTTGAGACGAGGGATCGAGGCCAACCCAAAGAAAATTCGAGCTATCCAGGAGATGACCGCTTCGAACTCCATTAAGAAAGTTTAGTGCCTGATCGAAAATGTGGCATCTTTGAGTTGTTTTATCACGAGATCGGTAGAATGCTGCATGCCCTTCTTCCAAATCCTCAGAAAATTGAAAGATTTTCACTGGACTCAAAAATACGAAAGATGTTTGATGAGCTCAAGAACTACCTCGGATCGCCCTCTTACTAGCCAAACCTGAATTCAGAGAGGAGCTATTTCTCTACCTCCCGGTCTCTCCTATGGTGCTAGCGGCAATCCTAGTCAAAGAAGAGGCAAAAGTACAGTGACCAGTCTACTGCATAAACCAGATCCTAAGGGATGCTGAGACCAGGTATATAAAGATGGAAAAATTGATCTATGCTCTTCTGATTGCAACAAGAAGACTTTGACCTTACTTCCAGGGACATGCTATAATGCTCCTCATTGACCAACTGATCAGAAAAATCCTTCATCAAATGGATGCTTCCAGAAGAATTGCAAAATGGGCCATTAAATTAACAAAGTTCGACATCAACTACCAACCTCAACCAACAATCAAGGCTCAGGCATTGGCCGACTTCATAGTTGAATGCACTATTCCAAATGATGTCGAGCTTGAATAGAATGAGACCGACATCTCGTGGTTACAACCGAGCCTCCTCGAAGAAACTGCCAACCTTTCCGAAAGTTTTTGGGCCCTGTATGTGGATGGTTTGTCCAACTTCGCAGGAGCAGGTGCGGGGTTAGTCTTAGTCAATCTCGAGGGAGTCATCATCGAGTACGCGCTATGCTTCGAATTTCCTACAACTAATAATAGGGCCGAATATGAAGCATTGATCATCGGGTTAAAAATAGCAAGAGAGTTAAAAGTAGATTGACTTTAAGTCTACAGTGATTTTTAATTAGTGGTCGGCCAAGTTAGTAGTAACTATGAAGCACGGAAGGAAAGTATGATTAAATACCTTAAGAAAGTAAAGGATTTGACTCTGACCTTGGCAGTTTTGGCATTCAACAGATTCTGAGGATAAAAAATACAAGAGCCGACCTTCTCTCTAAATTGGCTACTTCAGCCCCAGCTGGACTGTCTAAAGAAGTATTTTTTGAAACTCTAAAATGCTCAAGCTCAAAGGAATCATAGCTCGTTATGCAGACGGAGCTCAAGCCGAGTTGGATTGACCTGTTAGTTGCCTATCTCAAAGAGAAAGTTCTTCCTCATGATCCAAAAGAAGCTCAAAAACTTAGAAATCAAGCCTTCTGGTACATTTTGTATGAGGGCAAGTTGTATAAAAGATCGTATTCGCTACCGCTGTTGAGATATTTTCGACCTTCAGAGGCCGACTTCGTATTATGAGAAGTGCACAAGAAAATTTATGGAAGTCATGTAGGAGCCAGATTCCTATCATAAAATCTACTTCAGTAAGGATACTATTAGCCAACCTTGTACCACGATTCTATGGAGTATATCAAGAAATGTGACCACTGTCAGAGAAATGCAAACATACAAAGACAGCCAACCTTCGAGCTTACTCCACTAAGCACATCTTAGCCATTTGCGTAGTGGAGAATGGATATACTTGGCTCTTTTCCAATGACATCGAGACAATGAAAGTTCCTCTAGGTCATGATCGACTACTTCACCAATTGGATCGAAGTCGAACCACTAGCAAAAATTATCGAGACCAAGGTACAGAACTTTGTCTGAAAGTCAATCATCTACCAATTCGGTCTACCCTAAACTATCATAATAGATAATGGATGACAGTTTGCTGGGATGACGTTTGTTGAGTTCTGTGAAGATCTAAACATCTTCCATCACTTCACATCGGTAGCTCACCCATAGGCAAATGGGAAAGCTGAAGTGACCAACTGGATCCACCTGTAAGGCATCAAGACAAGACTCAAAAGAGCAAGGGGGGCCTTGGCAGACGAACTCTACCACGTCCTCTCGACATACCGAATTACTCAAAGGGTACCGACTGGGGAAACATCATTCATCTTGGCCTTTGGAATGGAGGCAGTCATCCTAATCGAGCTTAAGCTCCCATCAGCATGGGTCATGAACGTCGATGAGCACCATAACTCACAGGACCTCAGAGTCAACCTTGACCTACTGGAAGAAAAAAAGAGAGGAAGCTCGGGTTCGGATGGCGGCCTATAGATGAAGGGTGGCCCGGTACTATAACTCTAGAGTCAGAGATAAAATGTTCAGAGTGGAGGACTTAGTGCTTCGGCGAGCCACCATCTCTCAGCCTTAAAGCGAGGGAAAGCTTGCCCTAAATTGGAAAGGCCCGTAAGAAATAAAGGAGGTTGTTCGGCCTGGAACTTATCACCTGAAGAAGCTTAGAGGAACAATACTCCCACAACCTTAAAATTCAAAAAATTTAAGAATGTACTACTAGTAATTTTCCTCTAATAAAACTTCTCTATTTCAACATTATTGTTTCTTAGTGCAAAAACTATATGATGATAGGAAAGAAGCAATTGAAAGTGGTCATGTTAGGAACAGAAGGAGAATCTCATCCTAACATGGCACTAGGGGCATAGATGGGCCATTGAATGGACCTCTTCCCTCCTCCTGACTTAAATAATTGGAGGTTTTTGACTTGCTCATGTTAGGATGAGATACTCCTTCTGTTCCTAACATGGCACTAGGGGCACAGATGGGTCATTGAATGGGCTCCTCCCCTCCTCCTATCTTAAATAATCGAAGGTCTTCGACTTGCTCATGTTAGGACGACATTCTCCTCCTGTTCCTAATATGGCACTAGGAGCATAGATGGGCCATTGAATGGACCTCTCCCCTCCTCCTGTCTTAAATAACAGAAGATAAGATAAGATCTCCTTCAATCTCGATCAAAGATAAGATCTTCCTCAAACTTCAACTTCAACAGAAGATAGGATCTACTTCAACCTCGACCGACGGTAAGATCATCCCCGAGCTTCAACTTCAATAGGAGATAGGATCTCTTTTAACCTTGGCTGGAGATAAGATCTCCTCCGAGCTTCAACTTCAAAAGAAAATAAGATTTTCTTCAACCTCAACAAAAGATACGGTCTCCTTCAACCTTGGCTGGAGATAAAATCTCTCCCTAGCCTCAACCTCAATAGAAGATAAGATCTCCTTCAACATCGATTGGAGATAAGATCTCCCTCAAGCCTCAACCTTAATAGAAGATAAATCTCCTTTAACCTCAGTTAAAGATAAGATCTTCCCCGAGCTTCAACTTCAATAGAAGATAGGATCTACTTCAACCTCACTGGAGATAAGATCTCTCCTGAGCTTCAACTTCAACAGGAGATAGGATCTCCTTTAATCTTGGCTAGAGATAAGATCTCCCCAAGCTTCAACTTCAAAAGAAGATAAGATCTCCTTCAACCTCAATAGGAGATAAGATCTCTTTCAATCTTGGCTGGAGATAAGATCTCTCCCGAGCCTCAACCTTAATAGAAGATAAAATCTCCTTCAATCTCGATCAGAGATAAGATCTCCTCCAAGCCTCAACCTCAATAGAAGATAAGATCTCCTTCAACCTCAACTGGAGATAAGATCTCCTCCGAGCTTCAACTTCAATAGAAGATAGGATCTACTTCAACCTCGGCTGGAGATAAGAATCTTCCCTAAGCTTCAACTTCAATAGGAGATAGGATCTCCTTCAACCTCAGCTAGAGATAAGATCTCCCCCGAGCTTCAACTTCAAAAGAAGATAAGATCTCTTTCAACCTCAACAGGAGATAAGATCTCCTTCAACCTTGGTTGGAGATAAGATCTCTCCAAAGGCTCAACCTCAACAAGAGATAAGATCTCCTTCAATCTCGATCGGAGATAAGATCTTCCTCGAGCTTCAACTTCAACAGAAGATAGAATCTCTTTCAACCTCGACTGAAGATAAGATCTCCTCCAAACTTCAACTTCAAAAGAAGATAAGATCTCTCTCAACTTCAATCGAAGATAAGATCTTCTCCAAGCTTTAGCTTCAATAGAAGATAAGATCTCCCCTGAGCTTCAACCTCAATGGATGCAGATCCCAGAAAAGAACTTCGGCAGTCATCTTTTTTGTACTTTCTTTCTTCGAATTTCAAACTTGAGAGTGGTGGGACTAGTGTTGTGGATAAACCCCACTACCATCGAAGTCCAGTCTGATGCTTAGCCTAATGTAACTGATAATCATGGAAGAGCTTCGATCGAAAATTCTTCCTCCAATAGTCGAACTCCTTCAGCAACCGAACCCCTTCCGAACTCCTCCAACGGCTGAACCCCTCTCAGACTCCTCTAGTGATCGAACTCCTTCCGGACTTCTCCTTCAACTGAACTTCTCTTAAACTTCTCATTTAGTCAAACTTCTCCATCAGTTGGACTCCTTTTGAACTTCTCCATTAGTCAAACTCCTTCCAAACTTCTTCTTCAGTCGAATTCTTTCTGAACTTCTCCATCAGTCGAACTCCATCCAGATTCATCCAGCTGATTACTTTCAGATTTCAACTAGCATTCCTCTCGAATGATCTCCTCTAGCCTTGTTTTCTTTAGGAGTCCGAACTCCTCTGAAATTGATGTATGTCAAAACTCTTCACCAACTGATGCCTGCTTTCTCCGAACTTTGACTATTAAATCTTGACGAATGGGTACATCACGATAATGGACACCTCTCTTCATAACAAACTTCATGTGGCCCCAAGCAGCTCAGTACTAGACGGCTATGGCTGTCACTATAAGTCTGCCATAGACGATGTCCCTCTCCATAATAAACCCCACACGGCCCCGAATGGCCCGCTACTGGATAGCTATGGCTGTCACTATCAGTCTGCTATAGGCAGTGCCCCTCTTCGTAACAAACCCCATGCGGATCTGAGCGGCCAGCTACCGGATGGCTACGATTGTCACTATCAGTCTGCTCCAAACTCCATGTATAAAAGGGACCCTCTAGATACATTTTTTCTAAGCCCTCTTCTCCTTTCCAAAACTCTGCTGAATTCTTTTCTGAGCATTCTAATTTTGTTGGCCAGAAGAGCTGACTTGATCGTTGGAGGATCCTACCGGAGCCACCACCATCGACTTCGGATGGAATTTTATTTTGCAAGTCACCGATGGTGACCTCTTCTTCTTTAACTCCAGCTCGATCCAGCATCAACCAGATTTTGCACCAACAAGTTTCATAAACTTAATTCTTAATGAAGTCAAAACATGGTTCAAGAACAAAGCATGTAAAGATCCTAGGATTTTTGGATCTTGGGTTGTGCAAAAAATTAAGTTTTCATTCTGATTAAGAGCAAACATGTAGCACTCCTACATGCTATAAGAATACCCCGTTGAATGAAAAGTGAGAGCCTTTAAACCTTTCTTACTCTTATGATCGGACGACCAAGGAGAATGCCTTAATAAAAAATTTAAACTACACAACTAAAAATTAAATCTAACACATATATCATACATATAACTATAGATCTAATGTACACATGCTTTGCATACATCTCATGTACTAATTTTTAAACATGCATTAGATCTGATTATATCTCATATAATCATCAAAAATTTAAATAAACATTTTATGAAAAAAATTTAGATGTAGACTAATCATGACATAGAACTATAGATCTAGTCTACATAAGCATTGCATATATCATATATATCAAAATTAAATTGCATCTCATGCTTTCATATCTAATTACATCTCATGTAACATTTGAAAATTAAATGATCATATCATAAAAAAATTAAATTTAATCTAAAATAGATCTAGAACTGCAAATGCAGCTCTGATATGTGTTGAAGGAATTTCTTATTTCTTATCGTAGGATCGATTTGATAGGATTAGATCTGTAGCAAAATTTTTTTAAAATTTTTTTATGATTCAATTAGATCTAAGAGTCCTCATATCTAATTAGATTAATCTAAAAGAAAAAAAATAAAATTAAATCCATGATAATGATTATCACCTGATTGGGTGAATTATTCACCCACAGCGATGATCTGATGATGATTCAAGATTTTGGCTTAAGCCGTGCAACTACCCAGCCTCTACCACCATCCACTCAGATCAAATTTGAAGATCTTCTCCTTCTAGATCTGAGCTCAAAAGATCAAATCTAGAATCAATCTAGTTTGTCTTCAATCCAATCTTCGGCAACAGCATGATCGTCTCATGATCGAGATTTTCTTGATTCGATCTTCACAGCAGCAAGACCTCGATCTTTTCTTGCTGATTCTCCCAACACCTTGGGCATGGAAAAGAGAGAGAGGAGTAGGGAGAGGAGGCATGGAGGTGGAGAAATTGGTAGAGCCTGAGCTTGGGATTAGTTGGAATCATGAAACCCATGGACGTAGGGGTCCTTTTATAGACCTATGTGCCACCCTGGAGTCCTAGGGCTTTAAGCAACTAGTTTGCTTAAAGTCGAAGGACTCCACCATAAAGCCCATGCCAACATCAGAATTCTCCTCTATTTTGTTGCATAAAATTGGAGAAATATTAGCATCCAAATCTGATAAGGAAGGAAGGTTGGTGCATGAGTTGATCTCCTTTGAGTTTGAACAATTCAAACTTCTTGACTTGTTCAAATCCCATTTGAACGTGCAACCTCCTAGTTTATCCACTAAGGGTGCACGCCCCTCCTGGTGTATGCCCTCCTACCTCATGAACATCCATCTAGGGTGTGCACCCCTAAAGTATTCCCAGAGGGTACGTGCCTCCTCCCTCAATTCCTATAAAGATTAGATCAATTAGACCCTTGTCTTGACGCCCTTGGTTTTAGATCAGGACAAGCCCTATCTCATTAGGATAAGTCTTGATCTGGCTAGGATAAGCTCTGATCTGACCAGGATAAGGTCCATTCAGATTAGGACAAATTCATATAGGATTTTTGGATGATCCAAATTAGATTTGACTTAGTCCAGACCAACCAAAAAGTGGATAGGAGGAGAAAACCAGGTCCAATTGTGTGCTACCATGATTTTCTTAAACCTGATTGGATCTAATCCAAATCAATTAAACCAGATTAGCCTAATTGATGACATCCAGATCCAAACTCTTATTTATGTGATCCAGTTAGGTTAAATTCTGTATAGTAATGAAATATGTCACGATCTCTATCATCGTCATCATCGAAATACCTTTCGATGGATCAGAACTCTTTTGATTCATCCAATTAGAATCGTTGATCATCAAAATAATTCTAGTTGATCCCAAAATTTATTAGTGACACATAGCAATATGTGGTGGCAACCCATCAGAACTGAATACAAATTTCTCAGTGCAGCTACCTATGTGATTTGGTTCTTCTATCATGAGCTCCGACAGGATTTAGGTCAAGGTTAACTCGTCAGACCCTATACCTATCATATGAATAAATTATTCGATTCGAGTTCGATGTAAAATTTTAATAAAAATCCTTTCTGTTATTTCACATTGCCATGGCCATGGGCTTAGGAACTTGATCTCATGATCATCATAGGACTACTCCTCTATGGAGATTGATAGATCCTATATTGTATGATCCAATTTCTACAATGAACATGTTATAGCCAACATACACCTTAGGATTCTGAAAGGCTAGAAGATCAAGTTATGGTGTAATTAAATTATAACACACTTAAGATGAACTGTTGATGCACCTTAGGTCAAAGAATCAGACACACAACTACAACATCGAACTAGTCATCAATGAGAAGATAGACTTTCTTATGACTACTCGAGGTGGTCATGTTCAGTGCTTTTGTTCTCAAAAAGTATCTATACTATTGCTTTGATGTCTCCACACCGTAGACTTAAGACTCATTTATCCTAAGAAATCGATCGTACATCAATCTTTCAGATTGATCACCATCCTCATGATGATCTTATGATTAAGAGTAGTTTATGAGTTAATTATGATAACACGTCTTAAATTCTCAAATCTTAAGAATGTGTTATCATGCCCGTTAACTCAATGGATGTATCATAGATATTTTAATACATAATATGATAGAATAAATAATTTTTTTATTAATTTTTAGTCAAAATTATAAAAATGCCCCTAAAAAGTATTTTATAAGTGTTGGCCAATCTAGATTCTTGGGCACTCATCTAATAAACTTCCACTTGACCTAAAGCCAATTAGCTATAAATCTAAGTTCCAGTTTTCAAGATGGGCTTTAATCTTCTGCTGGCCTAAAGGCTTCATCAGTGGGTCAGCCGCATTATCTGCGGTATCGACTCTCTTGACCTCGATGTATCCCTTCTCAAGGTAATCACGGATAAGGTGGAATCGCAACTTGATATGCTTGGACTTCTGATGAGACCTCGGCTCCTTAGCTAGGGCTATGGTATCATCATTATCGTAGTATAGAGGGATGGCATCTGATGGCATTACTCCGAGCTCTACAATAAACTTCTTGAACTAGAATGCTTTATTTATAACTTTCGAGATAGTGATGTATTCTGCTTCTATGGTGGAGTCAGCTATCACTGTCTACTTGAAACTCTTCCAGCTTACAGCACCGCCATTGCACAAGAACAGACTTTCAGATGTTGACTTTCGATCATCTATGTCAGACATAAAGTCTGAGTCTATATATCCCTAGACCTATAGTTCTCCATTACCAAAGATTAGAAACATATCCTTAATTTTTTTCAAGTACTTAAGGATACATTTTACAGAAGTCCAGTACTCTTTGCTTGGATTTGACTGATACCTATTGTTGCCCAACGATGGCTACCCAAGAGAGAAGATGAATTAGATATTTAAAAATTTAAACTATAAATATACTAAATTTTAATACTATGTGCTTGGTGAAATAAAGTAAAACATAAGTATAAATGAAGAACAATAGAAATAAAACTATATGAATACAAACACCAAACTTTTATAGTGGTTCGGCACCAAACTCGGCACCTACGTCCACTCCCTAAGTAACCCACTTGAAAATTTAACTATAATCACTTAATTGATTATAGTTCGATTATTTTTCTTGAGTTCACAGTCCAACCTATTTGGTTTTGACTTAGGCTCATCAACTACAACCTTTACAATGATTGTTTTCTCGGGCTAACAATCAATCTTGATTATTTTCCTGGGCTAACAATCAATCTTGATTGGTTTTGACCTAGGCTCATCAATCAAATCTTTACAATATCCAACTCTAGACTTGGACCAACCTCAAGTTTCTCACCCCAACAAACTTGTAAAGAAGAGTTTATGAGTGGAAAGCTTGTTTACTTTGTTCTTTTTCTTGATGCTTGAGAGAAGTTGGTGAAGCTGTTCAATACTTGTGTCTTGACTTCTCTTACTTTGAGAATGATTGAAATGATAAAATATTTTCTAAAAAACTCCTCCACTAAATGGCTCTCACAATGAATGCTCAATAAACTCTTCAAAAGTCCTTCTTAAAGTTCTTAAATGTCTCTTTTATATTCCAAGACTTTTTCACTACTCTTAAATACTTGGAGAGGCCCCATTTGATATCCTAGCCATTAGAAACAAAAATCTAGCTATTGAAAAAAGGTTGAAATTGAAAAAGTATAGTTCTACAAAAAACTATGTTGCCCATAGATAGCAACCTGAGAAGGGGGGGGGGGGTGAATTGGGTTCTTTTAAAATCTTGGCCAAATTAAAACTCTAAGTCAAATATGTACTTCTATTTAAAATAACTTGAATCTTTATGGTGAATATACAAAGTGTAGTAGCGAAATTAAAACATATATGTTGCTAAACAAGAATAAAAAACTAAGCTAAACAAGAATTATAAGCAAGTAATGCAAACAAAGAAGTCACAACACAAATACATAAAATTTATAGTGGTTCGGGGCAATCCGCTCTTACGTCCACTCTCCAAGCTCCTACTTAAAAATTTTACTATAATCCTAGATTACAGTGTGTTTGTTTTAATCCGAGATTACAAATAAATCTAGTTAGTTTTGCCGGACTCACTAACCACAATCCTACAAGATAGTTTTTTTGGATTCACTATCAACCCATTGGTTTTCAATAGGAGCACCAACCATAAACTTTACAATATCCAATTAAGGGCTTGGACTGGTCTAATCCCCAAGTTTTTTTTTCTCTTAAAAAACTTATAAAGAAATAAAAATACAAGATGAATAAAATTCAGTACAAAATAAAACTGAAAATGAATCTTTTTTGAAGTGTGAAGAAGTGGTTGAATAGATGCACTTTGAAGGCTTGAACACTCTTCTTTAAATGTTGAGAGGATGCTTGAAAGGTTATGAAAGATCTCTCATAAAAGCTCTTTAAAACTTGAAGCTTGGTTCCTCTTTATTTTCTCTTTTTTCTTAGGTATTCAATGGAGCTCACACATTTAAATCATTGCCATATTTTCTCTTCCTTTTTGAATGCCTTCTAAACCTTCAACAAAGCTGGAGAATGATCAGTACCTGTTTAGAGCCATCAGAGAGCATTTATTAAACATTTTATGCATAAAAAATGGATAGAAAAACTAGTCGTTATAGAAGTTTCCATCATAGGGGTCGATCCTGGGGTCGACCTCTATGATAGAGAAATAGAAAAGGCTAGTTTCTATATTTTTTGGATGGCAAAACAGCAGGGGTCGACCCTATGATTGACCCTTTTTCGTGTGCCACTTAAAAATAGCATGCGAAGCTGCCCTTTTCAAACGTAGATGATCTAGGGGTCATCCCTAGGGTTGATTCTTTTTTTAAAACTTGATTTTCTTTCAAAATATACATCCAAAAATCATGGGATTGCCTCTAGAAGATTAGAAATCTTTTAAGCTTATTCTTAATTTCTCCAATTTTGTAAAAAATTTATGATTTTGTCCCTCATCATCTTTCTTCCTGATTTTCTTTCAAAATATGCATCCAAAATTTATAAAATTATCTCCAATAGATCAGCAATCTTCTAGGCTTATTGTTAAGGCTTTCAAAATAGATTTTATTCAATTTTATGAAATTATAATTTTGTTCCTAAAATATAATAAATCATTTTTCAAGTCAAAATTACTAGTATCTTATTTAAATATTTTGTAATCATCAAAATCAATTCTTGGAGCAATAATCTTCTCCTTTTTGATGATGACAAAATATTTGTATATAAGCAAAATAAGACATGCATAGAACATTAAAAAAGAAATAGTGCCATTAAGAATTTTGAGTTTAAAATTAAGGCAATATATAGATATATTCAATTGATGCAAATTTTTAAGGCATGAGCTTTATAGTATCAGGACATCATATCAATGCCTACAGGTAGATGATCATAGTGCATCATTACCATAAAGGATAGAGAAATCATAGTATAAATCTGACTTTTTATAAAATAACTTAGTTCTTTTAGAAGAGAGGTTAGGGGCTATATACAAAATAATTTGCCAATTATTAAGCAAGTAATTTTAACATCATCAATTAAAAATGTACATTTCCTTTGTTGTGAACAAAATTTATTCCCTCTTTCTAATAAGAAGGAAGAACCAGATCCTTAAAAGATGATTCATAATATAATTGATACTATATATGAAAAATGTATTCCATATTTATGACAAAATAAGATACCAACATATCAGAAGAGTCATAAGAGTGATACATTAAGTAAATAGTTTTAGGCAAAATATATAAAGATAGGACATGGAATTTACATTATATATCAGAAGTATAAGTAGTTAGCCATACAAAATAAGCACCACATATGCCAACATATATCATGAAGTAATTAGTTTAAACATATGAAGGCACACTTCATGAATATTCTTAATTTATCTTTAGTTCATTACATATTTTTTATATACTCATTACATTATAATGTCTCAATTCAAATCAATGAGTATTAAGATTTCAAGCATCAAATTATTAAGTATTTTAAGCATCAATCCATTAAGCATATACTAACATTCCTCTTTTCATTTTTGATAATATTAAAAAGCTTATTGGAAGGATTTTAAAAAAATCATCAAAATCAACATCAAGGCATTAAATTGAGAGATGTATCGAATTCATGAAGTCAAATCAAAAAAGTTATCTCTCCTTTTTGAATGGATATTTTTTCTCTTACAAAAATCTATTAGAATTCAAATATTAAAGGCTCTCCCCCTTATTGAATGATTATATCAGATTTTTAAATATATATTTTTTAAGATTTAAGAGGAATAGAGCTTTTTAAAGTTTTAAACAAGAAAATCAAGCATATGAATGATACTACTTTAATCAAGTTTTAACACTTGAAAATAATTTATTTATTCAATACTATTTTAAATTAATAGTACTTTAAATTAAGTAAATCAAATTGAATAAATATATGAAAGTACAAATTAAAAAGACTATATGGCATTTGATTGAGAATTTTAAATTAATTAAAATAAAGTATAAATTTGAGAGAATTATAAGATAAATGATTGAAAATTTGAGATTAATATCGATATTTTAAATACTAATTTGTAGCAAATATCTCTCCTCCTATTTTCAAAAGTGAATACCATAAAATTCATCACATGATATTTTTAAATTTATTCTTCCTTTTTTTTTAAAGTTAAGCACCATTAATTGATACCACATTAATCTTTAACTAATACTAATTTAATTTTTAAGGTCAGATTTTCAAATTTGATTGATACCAATTTTATAACTATTTTATCTTTGGTATTTTCTCTCTCTTAATTTTGCAAACAAAGCTATTTTAAAATTAAACAAAATTTTAAGAGAACAAGCATCAATTGAGTGAATTAAGTATTAAATTATGCATTCAATTTAAATAAACATAGCATTCACTTATGTAGATACCAATATTTTAAAAAAAATGCTTTTCATTAACTTCAAAGGATGTTTACAATGATAACAAATATCTAAAAGTCCAAAAGTATGCCATGTAAATGTACTTCTCAATTTTAATCAATAAGAACTTTAGGCTTTAAAAATTTGAATAATATACTCTTGAAAATACTTCTCTTTCCTTTAATATTAAAGTAAATTATTCAAAAATGTATCACAGAAATTTATCTCAAATATTATAATAGCAAGAATATAGCCATAAAAATTTATATTTGAGATAAAACAACTATTCTTTTGCCAAAAGATAATACAATGAAATTCAAGATAAAAATATACTATTTAATACAAATTATGATACCAATAGATTATACAAACAAATCATAGAGAGATTTTTTATTTAAATTTAGATCTTTATTTTCTTAAGAAATATCACTTAATTTAGTTTAGAAAAGATATGAAATTTTTTGAATTTGTCTCAACAGATATCATATAAGCTATGCAAAATTAGATTTGAGACAAAATGTTCTTTTCTTTTTGCCAAAAGAAGACAATGGAGTGCAAGATAGAAAAAGTCTGTTTGATACAAATTGTGAAACTTTACTTAAGAATAAATTCTTTGATACCAATGTAAAATATGAATAAACAAAATCACATGAAAGCTTAAGTATGAGTGAACCAATAAGTCAAGCAACAAATAAATGCCTATTAATGATTTTTCTTGAGATTCAAAAATTATTTATCTAGGATTTTTATTTGGAGTAAAATATTTTTCACGATTCAGCTTGATATCAATTAATTATTAAAAATCATGATAAGATCAAACCATGCAAAGTATGATTGAATAAAAAGTAAAATAGAAATGATTTCTCTAAAGCAAATCAAATAACTAGAATAACAAGAGTGCATAAATAGATCAAAATAATTTCACTTTTAATATTTTAATAATATTTTTTTTATTCAATTTAAAATTATTTTTCTCTATTTTTCATAATAAATGCTAGAAAACATGACTTTCTTAACTCTCCCCTTGTGTCAGAAAATTAACTTTTCTTAATTCTATTCCTATTTCTTTCAAATCAAGTATATTTAATTAATTTAAACAAGCAATCAAATCGATGATCAAGAAAAATATTCAAGTCAAATTAGGAGATCAAGAAATAATCAATCATGGGCCCAAGATTATCAAGTCAAGGGACTCATGTAAAAGAAAATCTAGATATAGGCTCTATGAGTTTTGATTGAACTATAAAATTTCAAATTCTTAGGGATGAGCTAATATGCAATGTAATTCAATACATCAAGCACTTAATTTTTATGATTGAATGTCTTATCTTCAAGTACTTTATTTCATATAAAATTTTTTATTAAAATTTTAATAATTTAGCATTTTGTAGGAGAATGTTAAACATAGTTTTACTTGTATGTTCAACAACTCAAAAATATTTATATCCAATTAAGCATCTTTTAATTTAAGTTTACCAATTGCAAAAATGATGTGGGGAAGCTATTATATCATGTTGAATTTTAGGATAATTTCAATTCATATCATAACATGATCCTTAGAGGAGAGGATATTGACCTATTAAAATCAAAGTATTCAAATCATCAAAATCAATCAATCATATTAATCTTACTAATATATGAAAAAAATTTTAAGTAAGTAAATATAATATGAAATCATATTAAAGTCAATAGATTTAATGAAAATAACTTTAACAATCATTGATGGTATGATGTGAGAAAAAGTTTAGACTATACCAACAATCATCATCCATCATCTTTTACTTCCAAGGCATCTAAGCAAGCAAATTATTTTCTTTTAAGCTCATTGGATCCTTGGCATACCTGCAAAATCACTTCATAGCTTTTGGTACCCAAGCCATCTTGGGTCCATAAGAGTTAGTGCTCAAAGTTTATTTTGGAATCCAAATTTGTTTGATCAAAATATAGCCAATTCTTTTAAAGTTGCACTCTAAAATTTTGTGGCCAACTTGATTACATTTAAAACACACTATTGAATCATTTTTAAGTGGGGCTCTAGTAATCAAAGTTTTAGCATGTTGTTGTTTTCTTGAAAAATTTAAACTAGTTTCTATTTTATTGAAAATAGCCTTGTTATTATTATTTACCATTGATTGAAGATTTTGAAAGCTAAGGATAAATTTTTCAGCTATGGGTTTCAAAACCTCAATCTTTTTTTTAAATTTTTTATTTTCTCCCAAAAATTCTTTCTTTTCTTTTAGAAGATCTTCATTTTCTTCTAGAGAGAATTTCAAACTTTCATATTCCTTTTTTAGCTCAATATTTTCTTTAACTAAGGATTTTATAGATTTAACTATATTCTCCTTTTTTTTAGTTAAACCTTCTATTTGTTTCAAGATATTTTCTTTTTCTTTGGCTATATTTTTTATATTTTTTAATAGATCTTCTTTTTCATTCAAAATTTTATTTCTCTCTTCAATCAAAGATAAGTTGGATTTTCTAAGCTCTTTATTTTGCAGCCTTACTTTCTTATGTTCATCCATTAACTCATTGAAAGCTTCATATAATTTATTAAAAATAAATTCAGAGGAGTTTTCATGATATACCTCATTATTTTGAGCCATGAGGCAATAACTTGCTATACCTCCCTCCTCTTTCTCATTTTTCTCTTCTTTACTTTGCTCCCCTTAATCAATGCTTTCTATTTCTTTTATTTCTTTTATTTCTTTTTCTTTTCATCCTATGAGTCATGAGGTATATGCTGGGTGAACTTGATTATTCTCTTGGGAGCTTGGTTCTTTTTTTTAATCGTCTCCCTCAAAAGTCATTTTCAATTTCTCCCAAACTTATTTTGTTGAAATACAAGAAGAAATTAGATTGAACTCATTCATATCTAAAGAATAATAAAGCATATTTAAGGCCTTAGCATTTAATTATATTATTTCTTTGTCATCCTCTTTTAATACTTTGGTGATGTGTGAGCCATCAACTATGATCTTTGATAGACTATAGTCATGTGCTTGTATAAAAATTTTCATCCAAATTTTTTAATAGGTATAATTTGAGCCATTAAAAAGTGGGGGTCTATCTATAAGATGGCCTTCATTAAAAAAGATTCTATTTTGGATTGCCAAGATATTTAGCACCTGACGGTTAGGTCAATAATTAATAACGGAGCACCTGCTCTGATACCACTTGTTGCTCAGTGATAGCAATCCAAGAGGGGAGGGGTGAATTGGATTCTTTTAAAATTTTGGCCAAATTAAAACTTTAAGTCAAATATGTGCTTCTATTTAAAATAACTTGAATCTTTATAGTGAATATACAAAGTATAGCAGTAGAATTAAAATATATATATTGCTAAACAAGAATAAAAAACTAAGCTAAATAAGAATTATAAGCAAGTAATGCAAACAAAGAAGTCACAATACAAACATAAAATTTATAGTGGTTCGGAGCAATCCGCTTCTACGTTCACTCTCCAAGCTCCTACTTGAGAATTCCACTATATCCTAAATTATAGTGTATTTCTTTTAACCCGGAATCACAAACAAATCTAGTTGGTTTTGCCGGGCACACCAACCACAACTCTATAAGATAGTTTTGCTGGGTTCACTATTAACCAAGTTGATTTTCAATAGAAGCACCAACCACAACCTTTATAATATCCAATTAAGGGCTTGGACTGGCTTAATTCTCAAGTTTCTTTCTTCCAAAGAAACTTATAAAGAAATAAAAATACAAGAATAATAAAATTCAACACAACACAAAACTGAAAATGGAACATTTTTGAAGTGTGAAGAAGAGGTTGAATCGATGCTCTTTGAAGGATTGAACACTCTTCTTTAAATGTTGAGAGGATGCTTGAAAGGTTGTGAAAGATCTCTCATAAAAGCTCTTTAAAACTTGAAGCTTGGTTCCTCTCTATTTTCTCTTTTTTCTTAGGTATTCAATGGAGCTCATACATTTGAATCATTGCCACATTTTCTCTTCTTTTTTGAATGCCTTTTAAACCTTCAACAAAGTTGGAGAATGATTAGTAGCCATTTAGAGCCATTGGAGACCATTTATTAGACATTTAATACAAAAAAAATGGATAAAAAAACTAGCTATTATGAAAGTTTCCATCGCAGGGATTGATCCCGAGGTTGACCTCTATAACTGAAAAATAGAAAAGGTTAGTTTCTAAATTTTTTGGATGGCAGAACAATAGGGGTCGACCCTAGGGTCAATCCTTTTTGTGTGCCACTCAAAAACAACATGTCAAGCTACCCTTTTCAAAAGGAGATGACCTAGGGATCGTCCCTAGGATTGATTCTTTTTCTAAAACTTGATTGTCTTCCAAAATATGCATCCAAAAGTCATGGGACTGCCTCCAAAAGATCAAAATTCTTCTAAGCTTATTCTTAAGGCTTCCAAAATAGATTTTCTCTGACTTTATAAAATTTATGATTTTATTCCTCATCATATTTTTTCTTGATTTTCTTCCAAAATATGTATCCAAAATTTATAAAACTGCCTTCAACAGATCAAAAATCTTCTAGGCTTGTTGTTGAGACTTTTGAAATAGATTTTTTTTAATTTTATAAAATTATGATTTTGCTTCTGAAATATAATAAATCTTTTTTCAAACCAAAATCATTAATATCTTGCTCAAATATTTTGTAATCATCAAAATCAATTCTTGGAGCAACAAACTAGCTGTTATAGTGAACTTAGTCGACTAAGTTTCTCTGAGTCGACTAAGTCTTAGTCTGCTTAATCTGACTTAGTCTGCTAAGTAGACAAAGCTTGAAAATCTGTCTTTCTGCCTAGCTACTATTCTTTGAGATTGAATCGACTAATTTTCTGACTTAGTTGACTAAGTCCTTTGGATCCTAAATTTTGATCTTTTTATGCTTTCTATTTTCTTTATTCTCTGAGATTGAGTCGACTAACTCCTAGCTTAGTCGACTAAGTTCCATGCCAAGCATGCCATAAGGTTTTTAGTAGCTTTTCTTCTATGAATTTATTTATAAGCTAGACTTGCTTTCTAAATTTGATTTAACTCTTATTAACTATCCTTTTTAAGGTGTGTCAAGTCTAGTTTTTTCTCAATGACCTCTTGAATGGTGGTACTCAATTTAATTGATGAAAATCACTAAGAGCATTGTGAGCACTTAAAATTTAAACTATACATCCTCAAAAATAATATTAATAACATAATAAATTATACTTAAAACTCTTTGTCATCATCAAAATCAATCTTTAGGTCAACAATCTCTTCCTTTTTGATGATGACAAAACTTTTGAGTATATGCAAAATAATATATAGTGAGTTTCTAGAGAATTACATATTTAAAAGATATGAAACCACTAAATAATAAAAATATACTTCATTCTAGTTAAGCTTAAGCATATACTTAAGAATAACTCTTTCTCTTTTTGACAGTATCAAAAAGCTCATGGAAAGGATAAATGACTAATCATCAAAATCAATAAGATATCAAAATTTATCATCAAAGTTTTCTTTAAAAAACTTATCTTTTGATTTAAAATATGTTTAAAGTACTTTCAGTTTTAGAAACTAGCTTGAATTCAAAAATCAAAGGCTCTTCTCCTTTTTTGAATGAATATGACCTTTTTAATTAAATTTTTAAGTATATACTTTTAATCTTTAAGAGGAATAGAGTTTTTAAAAGATTTGAATATAAAATCAAGCATAATATGTACTTTAATATTCAATCTTTTCTTTCAAAAAGAAATTTTAGTCAATTAAATTCAAAAAATATATGTATCAAAAATGTATCGAGCAAGTCAATGATAGTATCAGAGCAAAAGTAATTTTACAATGATTTCTAAATACACATCCAAAGTTCTATGTTATATGTAGATTTTTAAATAAATTTTAAAAATTAATTTAAAAATTTATTTTGATTCTAATTAATTATCCAAAAATAAGATTGAGCAATCAAATCATGTAAGTCAAATTTGATAATTACATGAAAGCTTAAATTAAAAATACTATAAAGTAATTGGTTAAGAATTTAAGATCATCACTCAATTTTCTTAATTTTCAATCAAAGCTAGATAATATTCAATAAATATCTCTTTTCCTATTTTTAAGAGTAAATGTTAGAAAATTCATGACAAAATATTTTTTATTTTTAAATAGTAAGTGAATCAAAAATATTTATTCTCCTTTTTCTTCCAAGTTAAGCATCTTTAATTGATACCAAATTAATCTTTAACTATTGCTAATTTAGTAATTAATTTATCTTAAATGAATTCTCCTCCTTATCTTTGCAAATAAAGATGTTTTTAATTAAATAGTCTTTTAAGATCAAATTATTTTTTTAAGTATTTTCTCTTTATTTTGCAAAAATATAATATGGATTTTATATTCAAATTCAGATCAAGAAACAAATTCAATGTGAGCATTAATAAATCATCAAAATCAATTAGTTATTCTAAATAAATTCTAAAAATATTAATAGTATGATGTAGAGAAAAGTTTAGCTTTTATCAAACAACATCATCCATCTATTTTCATTTTCAAGGCATCCATTAAAAGAATTTTTCTCTTTTCATTCCTTTGGATCCTCGGTGTATCTGTATAAATCAGTTTGCAATTCTTGGTATCTAAGCTTTCTTGGATCTATTGGAGTTAGTACTTAAGATTCCATTTGGAACCTAAATTTGCTTAACTAAAATATGGCCAATTCTTTTAAAATTATATTCTAAAATTTTATGGCCTACTTTGTTATATTTAATGCATTTAATAGAATGATTTTTAGTTGAAGCTTTTCTAAATATATTCTTGATAAATTTTTATTTTCTTAAGAGATTAAAGCCAGTTTTAGCTTTATGGAAAATAGATTTTTAATTTTTCATCGTTGATTGAAGCTTTTCAAAACTAAATGTGAAGTTTTCAGCAATTGGCTTCAATATCTCAATCTTTTTCTTAATTTTGAGTTTTCTTTCATAAAAGATTTCTCAGAATTTAAATGATTTTTTTTTATAAATAAATTATTTTCTTTCATGAAATCTTCTTTTTTAATTAAATGTTTATTTTTTTCTTCAACTAAAGATTTTTCAAATTTGAGAAGTTCTTCCTTTTCTTTAGTTAAAACATTCTTTTCTCTTATGATATCTTCTTTATCACTTAATAATTTACTCTTTTCATCATCCAAAAGAAAATTAAATTTTTTGAGTTCTTTATTCTTTAGCTTTATCTTTTTAAATTTAATCATTAAATCATTAAAAGCTTCATATAATTCATCAAAGGTAAAATCGAAAGAGTCGTTAATGTTTACCACTTCATCATTAGCTATGAGGTAAGAATTTGCAATACATTCTTCCTCTTAATTCATCAAGTGTGATTTATCTACTTTTTGCTCTTTTATTTCATCTTTCTTATTTTTGCTTTGCTCCCCCTTAATTGAAGCTTTCTTTTTTCTTTGTTTCCTATTCTTCTTCTTCTTTTCATTCTTATGAGCTACGAGACAAAAATTAGGATGTGCTTTCTTCTCTTTTTGAGAATTTAATTCTTCTCTTTTATTTGCTCCCTCAAAGGTCATTTCCAATTTTTTTCATGCTTCTTGTGCTGAAATATAAGAAGAAATCAAGTTAAATTCTTTTATATCTAATGAGCAACAAAGTATATTCATGGCTTTAGAATTTAATTGGGCTATTTCTTTGTCATGCTCTTTTAATGCTTTGGAGGTGTGTGATCCATCAATTATAATCTTTCATAAGTTATAATCATGTGCTTATATGAAGATGCGCATTCGTGCTTTCCAATAACTACAATTTGATCCATTAAGCATTAGAGGTCTGTCTATAGAATATCCTTCATTAAACAAATATTTTATTTGGGTTGCCATGATCTTTTAGTCTTTTAACTGCTAGATTAATAATCAAAATTAGAGCATCCGCTCTAATACCAATTATTGTCCAGCAATGACTATCCAAGAGGAGGATGAATTGGATATTTAAACATTTAAACTATAAATATGCTAAATTTTAATACTATGTGATTGGTAAAATAAAATAAAATACAAGTATAGATTAAGGATAATAGAAATAAAACTACATAAATACAAACACCAAGCTTTTATAGTGGTTCAACACCAAACTCGGCATCTACGTCCACTCTCCAAGTAATCCACTTAAAAATTCAACTATAATCACTCAATTAATTACAGTTCAATTATTTTTCTTGGGTTCACAATCCAACCTAGTTAGTTTTGACCTAGGTTCACTAACTACAATCTTTACAATGATTATTTTTTTGGACTAACAATCAATCCTGATTAGTTTTGACCTAGGCTCAACAATTAAATGTTTACAATATCCAATTCTAGGCTAGGACCAACCCCAAGTTTCTCATCCCAAGAAACTTGTAAACAAATAAAAGTCCAATTACAATAAGTAAAGAAGTTTAGAAAGAAAAACTCAATGAAGCCCAAAAGAAGAGTTTGTGAGTGGAAGGCTTATTTGCTTTGCTCTTCTTCTTAAAAGCTTGAGAGAAGTTGGTAAAGCTCTTTAATACTTATGTCTTGACTTCTCCCACTTTGAGGATGATTGGAAGGATAAAATATTTTCTAAAAAACTCCTCCTTCACTTCACTAAATGGCTCTCACAATGAATACTCAATAAACTCTTCAAAAGTCCTTCTTGAAATTCTTAAATATCTCTTTTATATTCCAAGGCTTTTCCACCACTCTAAAATATTTGGAGAGGCCCCATTTGATGTCCTAGCCATTAGAAATAAAAATCTAACCATCGAAAAAAAAATGTTGGGACTGAAAAAGTATAGTTCTCCAAAAAACTAGCCATTACAGTGAACTTGATCGACTAAATTTTTTTGAGTCGACTAAGTCTTAGTTTGCTCAATCTGACTTAGTTTGTTTAGTGGATAAAGCTTGAAAATCTATTTTTCTATCCTGCTACTGTTCTCTGAGACTAAGTCAACTAACTTTCTGACTTAGTTGACTAAGTCCCTTGGATCCTAAATTTTGATCTTTCTATGTTTCCTATCTTCTTTATTCTCTGAGACTGAGTCAACTAACTCCTGGCTTAGTCGACTAAGTTCCGTACCAAGCGTGCCATGAGATTTTTAGCAGTTTTTCTTCTTCAAATTCATTTATAGGCTAGACTTATTTTCTAAACTTGATTTAACTCTCATTAACTATTCTTTTTAAGGTGTGTTAAGTCTAGTTTTTCTTCAATAACCTTTTGATTGGTGGTACTCAATTTAATTGATGAAAATCACTTAAAGCATTGTGAGCACTTGGAATTTAAACTACACATCCTTAAAAATAATATTTATAACATAATAAATTATACTCAAAACTCTTTATCATCATAAAAATCAATCTTTAGATCAACACCTATTTCTGACACTCATAACATGGGTGATATCAGGTTGTGTACATAGCATGGTGTACATGAGGCTCCTTGTTGCTAAAGCATAAGAGATTTTGCTCATGCATTCAATCTCCTCAGGTGTGTTGGGACACATCTTTTTGGAGAGATGAATGCCATGTCTAAAAAGCACTAGTCTCCTCTTGAAGTTCTCTATGCTGACCTCTTCAGCACCTCCTCTATATACATCTTCTGTGAGATTCAGCATCCTCTTCGGTCTATCCCTATAGACCTTAATCTCCAAAATGAAGGATACTTCTCCTAGATTTTTCATAGAAAACTCCTTAGATAACCACACCTTGATCGATGTCAGCATGAAAATGTCATTTTCAATCAAGAGTATGTTACCCATGTACAGTACAAGAAAGATAATAGCACTTTCATTGATCTTTTTGAACATACAGGGTTCCTCCTCATTTTTGATGAAATCAAATGATTTGATTATATCATTGAAATGAGCATTCCAGCTTTGAGATATTTGCTTGAGTCTATAAATAAATCTGTGCAGCTAGTAGACCTTATGATCACCATCACCAGAAGTGAAACTAAGCGACTCTTCCATATATATATATCTTTCTCAAGATATCCATTTAGGAATACCATTTTCATATCCATCTATCATATTTTGTAGTCAAAATATACTATAATGGCGAGCAATATGTGGATGGATTTAAGCATGGCCACTAGTGAGAGGATATCCTGATAGTCAATGTCTTTGTACAGACTATATTCTTTCACCACTAGTCTAGCCTTGAATGTCTCCACATTTTCATCTGCACCTATCTTGCTCTTGAAGATTCATTTACACCCAATAGGTACTATACCTTTAGATGGATCTACCAAGATCCAGACTTGGTTTGAGCATATTGAGTCAATCTCTGACTATATTGCCTCTCACCATTTCTTCGAGTTGATATCTGATATCGTCTCATCATAAATTTTGGGATCATCATCATGAACCCTATTTTTTATGAGGAATATTTTCTCTATATTCTCTAAAATAGTACCTAAGTACCTCTCAGAAGGATGGAAAACTCTACTTGATCTATGAGGTGAAGGAGGTAGTGTGCGGATCGGCTTAGACGGAATAGGTTCCTTAGGTTTTTTAGCTCATTCTTCGAAGACTCTCTTCTTGAACCTAATCTATCTATCTATGTCACCATCTTGAATAAATTATTTCTCAAGAAAAATGGCATGTCGACTCACAATTATATTATGGTCTTTTGAAAGATAGAAATAATATCCTAATAACTTTTTAGGATGTCCGATGAATCAAGATCTAAGGGACCTAGATTCTAACTTGTCTGCTTGCTATCTCTTGACATGGGCTGGACAATTCTAAATTTTGAGATAACTCAAATTTGGCTTCTTACCATACCATATCTCATATATTATGATAGAAACAATTTTAGATGAAATCCTATTCAGTAAATAAATAGCTATCATGAAACTACTGAAGGGAAAATCCTATTTTCTGGGTCAGGTTCATTCAGATCTGATTAGATCAAGAGGGATATTTCAAAGATTTTCTCTTAGATCCAAATTAAATCTGAGGCTCTTCAGATCTGATTTTATTGATCTAATAAAATAAAATAAAAATAAAATAAATTGAATCTAATTTAATTCTATCTTATTATGGATAATCCTATTACCCTGTGATGATTCCGATGTTTGCTTGAGGTTTTGGATGTAGCCATTCAAGCACCTGACCTCTACTGATATCCACTCAGGTTGGATCTAAAGATTTTCTCCTTCTTAATCTATACTCCAAAGATGAGATCTAGATCTGATCTTGAAGATCTTCAAAACATCTTTTGAAGATTGGGTGTTGTCTCTTGCAGCAGTGCTGCCTTCTTGCTTTCTTGTTGCCTTTCTCTTGCTTGGATCGCACCAAACTGAAGCCCAAAACTTTTGGGCATGGAGAGGAGAGAGAGAATCTGAAGGAGGCATGGAGAAGGAGAGAGGAGCTATGTGGCATGGGTAAAGGGCAGAAGCTCTTAATCTTGGATGTAGATAGGGTTTATATAGATCCTGCTGCGCCATGCAGTGCCACATCATCCTGACCAATCATGGCTCTTCATGCAATCAAATCTAAATCTGATTGATGGGATAATATCATCTGATCTAATCAGATTAGAGTCCCTCATAAACCTTCTTAGGTGGCACCAAGACTGATCAAAGAAGAGTCTTTGGCGCCACCCATGTAGAGAGCATGAAGCAACTGGAGTCCCATCCGTATGGGACTCCAATCTTTATCCTCTTTGGGCGCATGCCTAGCAGGCATGCTCCCCCTCTCTTTCCTCCTTTTAGTAGGGGGATAAAGCCCCATCTACTCTTCTATGGGTGCATGACATATGGACAGATGTCTAAGTGTTAAAGGTCAACGTTTGACCAAAGTCAAAGAATAAGATTTAGCAGGTGACGAAAAATGGCAGGTATTATTTCAAATTTATCTTATAAATTAAGACAACTCTTCTCTGACCTAGACAAGCTCCAATTAGACCAAGTAAAGATTTCTGAGTGAGTCCAAACATATTTGGCTCAGTCGAGATAACTTTTAATGATTGTTGAAGGAGAATATCAGGCTCAATCATGTGCTAGCACGATTTCTTTGAACCTAATTGAATCTTATACAAATCAATTGAACTGGGTTAGTCCAATTGATGATATCCAGATCTAAACTCTTATTTATGTAATCTAGTTAGGTTCAGTTCTATATGGTAATGGGATATGTTATGATCTCTATCATTGCCATCATCAAAACACCTTTCGATGGATCAGAACTTTTTCTGATTTAGACAACTAGTATGATCAATCATCCAAATCACTCTAATTGCTCCCAAAATCCATCAGTGACACCTAGCAGCATATGGTGGCAATCCATCAGAACTAAAAATGAACCTCTTAGTGTAGTTAGCTATGTGATTAAGTTTCTCCATCTTGAGCTCCGATCGGATTAGGGTTAAGGTGATCTTATCAAATCCTAATTTTCATCATATGAATTAATCATTCAATTCAAGTCCGATGTGAAAATTCTAATAGAAACTCTTTCTATCATTTCACTCTATCATGGCCATGGGCTTATGGACTTAATTCTCATGATCATCATAAGGCTGCTTCTCATCTATCGAGGTAGATAGATCTCTTATTGGTGCAATCCAATTCCTACAATGAACATGCTATAGCCAACATACACCTTAGGATTCTGAATGTCTAGGAGATCGAGTTATGGTGTAGTCAAACTATAACACTCTCAAGATAAACTATCGATGCACCTCAGGTCAAAGAATTAGACACATTACTACATCTCGAGCCAGTCATTGACGAGAAGGTAGACTTCCTGATGACTGCTCGAGGTGGTCACGCTCAGTGCCCTCGTTCTCTAACGAGTATCTATACTCTCATTTCAGTGTCTCTACACCATAGACTCAAGACTCATCTATCCTAAAGATGTGATCATACACCAATCTTTCGAATCATTCACCATCCTCATGATGATTCTATGGTCGAAAGCATTTTATGAGTTAATAATAAAAATTCATGTCTTGAAAATATGAACTATCATTACCATTAACTTAAGAGATGTATCACAGATACTTTCAAATACACACTATGATAGAAAATAACTTATTTTTATTATTTATAGTCAAAATTATAATTTTGTCCTTAGATGTGTATTACAAGTGTTAGCCAATTCTGGCTTCTAGGGCATACATATCTAACAAACTTCCACTTGACCTAAAGCTAATTGGCTATAAATCTAAGTTCCATCTTCTCAAGATGGGTTTCGATCTTCTACTGGCCCAACGACTTTGTGAGTGGGTCTACCGCATTGTCTGCGGAGTTGACTCTCTTGATCTCGACATAACCCTTCTCGAGGTAATCATGGATGAGTTGATATCACTGCTCGATTTGCTTGGATTTCTGATGAAAACTCAGCTCCTTAGCAAGAGCTATGGCATAATTATTGTCGCAGTAGAGAGGAGTGGCATCTGATGGCATCACTCCAATTTCTATGGCAAATTTCTTATACCAAAATGCCTCCTTCACAACTTCTAACACAGTGATGTACTCTGCTTCCATGATGGAATCTACTATCATTATCTGCTTGAAATTCTTCCAACTGACAGTACCACCATTATACACAAATAGACTTCAAGATGTCGACTTTTGATCATCTATATCGGACATAAAATCGAAGTCTATATATTCCTAGACTTGGAGTTCTCCATTATCAAAAATCAATAATATATCCTTAGTTCTTCTTAAGTACTTAAGGATACATTTCATAGAAGTCCAGTGTTGTTTGCCTAGATTCAACTAATATCTGCTTGTGACACTCACGGCATAGGCTATATCAGGTCGTGTACATAACATGGTATACATGAGGCTCCCTATTGCTAAAGCATAAGGGATCTTGCTCATGCGTTCTATCTCCTTAGGTGTGCTAGGGCACATCTTCTTGGAGAAATGAATGTCATGTCTGAAGGATACTAAACCCCTCTTGGAGTTTTCCATGCTAAACCTCTTTAGCACTTTCTCTATGTACATTTTCTGTGAAAGACCTAACATCTTATTCAGTCTATCTCTATAGACCTTAATTTCTAGAATGAAGGATGCATCTCTTAGGTCTTTCATGGAGAATTCTTTTGATAACCACATTTTTATTATGGTCAACATGAGAATATCATTCCTAATAAGGAGGATATCATCCACGTATAGTATGAGAAAGACAATAGTGCTCCCACTGATCTTTTTGAAAACACATGATTTTTTCTTATTTTTGATGAAACCAAATAATTTGATCACATCATTAAAATGAGTATTCCAGCTCTAAGATGCTTGCTTAAGTTCATATATAGACCTTTGCAGCTTGCATACTTTGTGATCAGCATCACTGGATGTGAAACCTAGTGGCTGTTCTATATAGATATCTTCCTCAAGGTATCTATTTAAGAATGCCATTTTTACATCCATTTGCCATATTTCATAATCAAAATAGGTTGCAATAGCAAGCAATGTGTGGATGGACTTTAGCATAGCTATTAGCGAAAAGGTATCCTGATAGTCAATACCTTTGCGCTGACTATACCCTTTTACCACTAATCTAGCTTTGAATGTCTCCACATTTTCATCTGCACCAATCTTTCTCTTGTAGATCCATTTACACCTAATAGGTACTACACCTTCTGGTGGATCAACCAAGATCCAGACTTGATTTGAGTGCATCGAGTTAATTTCTGACTTTATTGCCTCTAACCATTTTTTGGAGTTGATATCTAATATCGCCTCATCATAGCTTTTGGGATCATCACCATGAACTCCATTACATACGAGGAACATTTCCTCTACTTCCTCTGAAATAGTACCTAAGTACCTCTCAGGGGGATGGAAAATCCTTTCTGATCTACGAGGTGGAGGAGGTAGTGATTGTATTGGCTCAACCTAATTTGGTTCCATGGGGTCCTTAGCTCATTGCTCTTGTGAGACTTTCTCCTTGAGCTTGATCTATTTTTCAATACCGCTATCTTGAATAAACTATTTTTCAAGAAAGATGGCATGCTGACTCACAATCACATTGTGGTCTTCTAAAATATAGAAATAATATCCTAATGACTCTTTAGGATATCTTATAAATCGAGCTCTAAAGGACCTATACTCTAACTTGTCCATTTGTTGTCTTTTGACATGAGTCGAACAATCCCAAATTCTAAGATGACTCAGACTTGATTTCTTACCATGCCATATCTCATACGATGTGGTAGGAACAATTTTAGAGGAAACCCTATTCAGTATATATATAGCAGTTAACAGACTATGTTCCCAAAAAAAATCAGAAAGGTCTGTGAAGCTCATCATGGATCGGACCATATCTAATAGGGTCCGGTTCATCCATTTTGAAACCCCATTGAGTTGAGGTATTTTAGGTGGAGTCCATTGAGAGATTATGCCATTTTGCTTGAGATAGTCAAGAAATTTTTGACTAAGATATTCACCTCCTCGATCTGATTGAAGAATCTTAATGGATTTTCTAGTTTACTTTTCTACTTCATATCGAAATTTTTTGAACTTTTCAAAAGCTTCAGACTTGTGTCTCATAAGATACAGTACCCATACTGAGGTAAGTCATCGATAAAGATTATGAAGTATACAAAGTTGCCTCTAGCCTACACATCAAATGGGTCGCACATATTAGTATGTACTAGAGCAAGTAGATCTATGGCCCTTTTTCCATGTCTCATAAAAGGGAGCTTAGTCATTTTGCCATGAAGATATGATTCACAAATTGGATATAACTCAGAAGTCAACGGACTCAATAGCCCTATTTTTTCGAATTTGTTAACCCTATGTTCTGTTATATGACCTAGGGTTAGGTGCCATAGATACCTATCGTTTGGACTATCCCTAGGTCATTTTGATCTTATGTCATTCACATTTTGCTCAACATTAAAGATAGATACATCAATATGTAACTGATAGAGATCGTTAATGAGGAAATCACTTGCAATTTTATTTCTTTCATAAAGAATATTACAATGATCCCTAAGAAAACTAATTACATAGCCTTCTCATGCTAAACATGAAATAGAAATCAAATTCCTACTTGCAGCAGGCACATAGTATCAATCCCTAAGTACTAAATCTAAGCTAGGTAGTAGTCGAAGAGGGTAGGTTTCCACGGCTACAGTAGCAACTCTTGCTCAATTTTTGATGCATAGGATCATCTCACCATCCCTCAGCCTCCTGCTATTCTCAAGATCCTGCATGGAAGTGCATAAATGAGCATTAGAACTAGAGTCAAGCACCCAATTGGATGCAGAAAAAATTGTAAGATTAGATTCAATAACGAGCATACCTCTAGAAGGATCTATCTTCTTCTTATCCTTCAGGGTGGCCAAGTATATTGGACAGTTTCGCTTTCAGCGGCCATCTGTGTTACAATGGAAATACTTTACTTTGTCAGTGGCCTTTTTCTTCAACTCTGCCTTCTTCTTCTTTCCACCTTCCACCTTTTGCCTTTTCACAGACTTCTTCTTTTCAAAAGACTTTCTCTTAGAAGAAGTTCATTCCATAGCAAGTACTGAGCCTTTAGAACCTTTCATAGAAAGCTCAGTAGTAACCAGCATGTTCATTAGTTCGGCCAGAATAATCTGAAGTTTATGCATATGGTAGTTCATGATGAACTACCCATACACATCAGTCAAGGATTGTAGAATTATGTCATTATGCAGATCTTGATCTAGCTTCACTCCGAGCTTCTCAAGCTCTTCCAAGTCCTTGATCATTGATGCGTGCTAATTTATAGCTATGGCAAGTGCACCAGTCGATCAAGTAATAAAGTGAATGAGTAGAGTATCGTCCCTAGAGGATTGAAAAATAAGTACTGAAAAGCTCTTTCCTATGCTTTATTTAGAAGATCGATTTATGAGAATAAGAAATTAAAAAAAATTTAAAAAAAAATAATTAAAAATTTTTAATTAAATAGAGAGAGTGTAAATTATTAGGGTTTTAATTTCAAGAGCAATGGATTACTAAGGCAATCGGTTCACCAACTCAGTCAATACAATATTCAAGTTTTTAGATTAATTTTATTTCATGTGACGGTGGAGTCTCCTAATTTATTCACTATCTTTTGGTCCAGGCATAGCAAATCTATTAATATTTATTAATTATCCTTTGGTCCAGGTGTAATTTAAATAAATATTAATGCATTAGGTTTTGTGAAACCCTCTAATTAAAATACGCTACGTCCAAAGCGCACTAAAATTCCCGCATGCATATGAATTCTAATTTGATTCATAATACAAGGTATATAATCAAGAAGCATTAACATAGATGTACTTGGTCCGTAACATCTATGTTCATCAGATCAATTAGAAGATGGCCAGTAATCTAAAAGCATTAAGATCATATTTATATACTCCTCATGAATAAAATTTAAAAATAAGTCATACTGAATATTGCATCAAAAGAGTGGCTACACCTTAGCCTTAGCAAAATAAAATTTAGTTCATGATAATAAATTCAAAAACAGCAAATAAAATAAAAAGCATGAAGAAATTAGACTGTTTGATTGCTGAAATTGATTATCTGCTGCTCTTGATGTGGAGAACTTGATGAAGAAGAAGAGGCTCCTTGATGTCTTGATCGTTGAAGAAAAATAAAAAAAAAACCTTTTGATTTTCTCATAAATCACTTTTTTTATCTCTCTCCTCTCTCTTTCTCTCTCTCTTTCTCCCTCTCTCTTTCTCCCCGTCTCTCTCTTTGTTCTCTCTTTCTTCTTTTTTTTTCTTTCACGGCAACATAGGTTTTATATCTAAAGAATTTGATTTCTCCTCAAATTTCATCAAAAACTAGGTTTAAGACTCCCAAAACAACTCAAATTAAGATCTGGATAATTTTGACCGTTGGATGGTGATCAAACGATCCAAAAACCACTCAAAAACCCCTTAAAAATAACCCAGATCAAGTCAATTTAATCTCAGCCATTGGATCGACCGTTGGATCGAATCTGGACCGTCCGATCGCATTGAAATAAGCCTTCAGACCTTTAGTTTTACGTTGGGATGAATCTCGGCCGTTGGATCTCAATCGGGAGCTGCGGATGCCGTCTATCAGTGCCTTCTTCTCGTCCATCCGATCAAGCTTCAGTGAAAACCGTCCGTTGGATCAGCCAGAATTCCCAAATTGCCCTCCGTGGACCGTGCGCGAGCCCGATGTTTCGTGAACCGCCGGATTCTTCAGCCAATCAACCGCGCGCTTTATTCTGTGAAATTTTTGAATTGCCCTTCAGATGGTCCATCGTGCGCTGTGAAAAATGCTGACGTCATTCTGACGTCAGCGTTGCGTCGGCATTTTTTTTTTTTTTTTTTTTTTCCGAAATTCAATTCTGGGCTCGTTTGAAGTCCGTTTTGCCTGAAATTTTTTTCATCTGAACCAGAAAAATGAGATCTTCATATTGGTGGCCTTCTTTCCTACATAAGATTAATAAAAGTATCAATTTCTAATAAAATAGATTAATTTATTTTATAATTTAATATTTTTATTAGTATATTTTTATCACTTATCACACCCCCCAACTTAGTCATTGCTAGTCCCTTAGCAATGTTTTATTTAATACCATATTTCAATAAGATTATCCATCACAGAGATAAAATCTAGGATTAAAGGTCAAAAAGTTTAGAAAATACTGCTAACTAAGCATTGAGCTTCAGAAGCAAATTTTTCAGTCAATACAATTAAAAACTTTCTTAGAGTACATCAAAGATCTATAGCACTTATGTTCGTGATGACTAACTTTAGCATTTCAGTATTAAATTAAAAGAATAAAAGTATCCTCTCTTATCACCTATTTTGGTCAATTTTCTATACATTCTCAATTTTATACTCATGAATTAAGGTAGCTTTCACACTGCTTTTTCTTTTTTTTTTTTTTTAATTTTTTACTGTGCTGAGCATCCTGGCCTTCCCTTCACCGTTTTACGTGAATTTTCACACTTGACCTAGGTGCAGAGATCCAGTTACTAGGCTTTGGGCAATCCACATATACTCTATCTTTTGCACTTTATTTATAGGCAGGTAGTTCTTTCCTTAAATTCAAGTTTCTTTGATTAGAATGTATATTAATTATCAATTTTTAGTGATAATTGAATTCTCAGTTGACCTTATAATCAATACCTACTTTGCCTTGTTAGTGTGCATGTGCAATAAAAAGTGCTAATAATCTTTTAATGACCTAAGTAGGCTGCTAAAAGTTGACCAACTAATCTACTTCTTTAACTCATTACATTCATTAGCAAATAATTCTATCTTTTATCACTTATCCAATTTATCTTGCTCAAGATTTTCTTCTTGACACATGATTTTTTGATTTATATATATATATATATATATATATATATATATATATATATAATTATTCTACATTATCTTAAAGGAGAAAGAAAAATAAAGAATGTAATAAAGGATAGGAAGGAATACACCAGATTTTATTTAGTCTGATTCTTTGGAGCTTTGAAATTTTGCTTGAGTTCTCATTGATTTTTCTGCAAAATTAAAAATACACACCAGAGCAGTAAAAGAGCAACAACAAATTACTGAAAAATAAAAGAAAAAAAAAATGATAAAAACTAAAAAGAAAAGAAACAACCTATCTAGTAGTTCTGATTTATAGTCTTCAGCTTGACTTTCTTTAAGTTCTAAAGTGGATCAATCTGGTGCCACTTCAATTGGAATACTTTCATGTTTGATTGCATCCTCTTTTAATTTGACATTGCTCTTTTGTAGTCTCAAACCTATTTTCTACAGAATTCTCATATAATGGATTGTCAATAATGTCAATAAAAAAATAAGTTTGATTATCATCAGGATGTTTAGTATCTTTAAAAACATTAAAAGTAACTTGTTCGTCTTGGACTCTAAGAATTAATTTTCCTTGTTGAACATCTATTAAAGCTCCTCCAGTAGCTAAAAAGGGTCTCCCTAAAATAAGGGGTACATCATAATCTTCACTATACCTCTTGGATATTTAATGGATCTGTCGGCTAATTGAAGAGTAATAGTGGTAGGCTTTGGTTCTCCTAGACCCAGCTTCCTAAAAATAGAAAAAGGCATGAGATTTATGCTTGCTCCTAAATCACATAAAACTTTATCAAAACTACAATCACCAATAATGCAGGGGATAGTAAAACTCCCTGGATCTTTTAACTTTTGTGGTAATTTATTTTGAAGTATTGCTGAGCATTCTTCATTCAAATTTATTCTCTCATGCTCCTTCAGCTTTTTCTTATTTGTTAAGATTTCTTTGAGAAACTTGGCATACCTGGGCATTTGAGTAATAGCATCTACAAAAGGAATATTAATATATTAAATTCCTTTAAAAATTTTGAAAAAGTTAGAAAAATTCCTTATCTGGATGCTGTATTTGTCTCTCGAGAATGGTAGTGGCGGCACGTAAGGCTTCACATTTGGATCAGCAAACCATATACCTGGAGACCATCCATCTGCTGGTTGTTTTGGTGACTGACGAGTTTGAGTTGATGGTTCCTTATTTGTAGTTGGCTCTTCAGTCTCTTTATTCTGATGTAGCTCCTCCAGCTTTGTACCACTTCTTAGGGTGATAGCATTGACTTGCTCCCTTGGATTTGTCTCCGTATTGCTTGGCAAAGATCCTTGAGGTCTCTCGGAGATTATCTTAGCCATTTGACCTATTTGCATCTCCAAGTTTCGAATTGCTGCTGTTTGGTCCTGCCTAAGTTTGGCTTCTAATTTTTTTATAGTTGCTTCTTGATTTTGCATAAATTTGACCATCAGCTCTTCCATGTTGGACTTCTTTTCAAGTACTTGGAATCCCGGGGGTGGCTATTGTGCTACATTTTGATTGCTCCATGAGAAATTTAGGTGCTGCCTCCACCCTTGATTGTATGTGTTGGAGTAGGGATTGTTTTGTTGCGGCCTGAAAAAATTACCAATATAATTAGTTATATCAGTTGTTTTAGCAAAAGAATTACCTGTCTGGCAATTGCTCGTATCGTGTCCTCCTCCACACAGGTCACAAGTCATGCTCTGAATATGCATAGCTGTTCCCTTTAAGTTGTTGACTTCGGCTCTAAGGGCTACAATTTCAGCTAGTAAAGTTGGCACGCAATCTACTCCCTGCACAGCTGCTAGTCTTTTTGGCATCATGCGCTCTGTCTGCCATTGATAGCTATTTGATGCCATCTCATCGATCAAATCGAAGGCTTCTTCCTCCGTTTTTCGATTAATGGTTCTCCCTGCTTGCTGCATCAATCATAGATCGATTA